>JABSTQ010009810.1:0-296020 GCA_013358835.2 Ixodes persulcatus | reverse complement strand
TTGTGATCTTACAGTTTGATTTGTCGTGACCAGCTGTATTCTGCGGCACTTCAGTTCAGTATAGTAGGACACCAAAACAGAAAGCTATACTTTACTTCACTAGTTTCGCGCAGCGCTACCTAATGTGGAGGGGTCAGAGCTTAACATATATACCCAAGTAATTAGAGAGAAGGGAAGGGGAAACTCCTCTCTTTCCCGCACTCTTTTTTGTGTGTGTGTGCTCCCAAATCGATTTTCACCCTTTCAAAGATAAGTCCGTCACTAAATATTCGTACGAAAGTGGCCCTCTCTCCCGCCCGTGGCTTTCACAGCGCTGCTGAGATAGGGTAAAGGTACAGCACTTAAACTTTTATTCTACTCATAAACGTTTTACACAAGGTGAGAAATTTTGTAGAGACAAAAAAGTGTGCTTACTGATTATATTTAATTGTACTTTGAAAACGTAACGTTGATCGACAATATGACAGCGTGATTAACCAAATGGGCGAAGAGAAAATGGACGTTGGTACTTGTGCAGTTGGAATTTCTCACGGCAAGAGAACGAGTTATGTTCTTATCTTAAACTACTGCGAAACAAAGCTTCAACAACATTTTTGTATATCCATTGATCTCCTCAAAGGGTAACGCAATTCTGTAATCATTTGAAATATTTTCCTGATGAAAGGCGATATGGCGCCGACATATTGGTTAGGGTGATACTAATAACTATTTAACTAATAGATTGATTATGATAGCATCACATCTGTCAGCTTTAGTATTGGACATACAAATATGAAGCAAAAATAATCATATAATTCAGTTCCAGTAAGTAAAATATACTTTAACCACATCGGAATAGTGGCCCTTCACACAAAGGTGAATTCAAGTCTACTGCCTAATCCTCAGTTATAGTGTCGTATATTTCTAATACCTTAAACCAAGTTGCCGCCTTCGATACATTGTTTGTGTTGCATTGATCTTATTATATGAGCACCTAGAGGTAATTAATTTTGCTCTAGGTAAAAACGTTTACTTACAAAAGTGTCACTCTTTTTTAAGACGGTAAAGAGCAAGCAAGAAGTATGTTACAATAATATATAGTACTTTATAAACAAAATCATATCGACTACTTCTCGTGTAGTAATGGAGGTAGGTGATATACTTGCTACGATAGTACAGAGTGAGAAGGAAATTATGTTGCTTTAATTCTAAGATGTAATCAAGGCAAAGATATTTTAAAAATTTCAATTATTTTAGGCGATCTTATTGTTAATGCATATCTTAAGTATTTCTATTGCTATTGTTAAAAAATATATTTATTGCAGCGGCAGCCATGAAAATTTAAATATATTTTAGTTTACACTGTAAGCTTAAGATTCTACCGAGCTTACATGAATAAAATATTAGGTAGCATGAGCAAAAACAAATGCGCCAGAAACCCAAAATCTCAGCGACATATGTTATACAGTGCGTTTTCTGGGATCAAATAATTTATATTGCCTTTGGTCATAAAAAGTGAGAACACTAAATGAAAAAAGGAGTCGATTGAACATTTATGAAAAGAACACAAAGGTTATATTTTAGAACATTTGAACTTTATTTTAAATTAACATATGTATTGGTGCATACTATTTCGATTCAATTAACCTGTCTTATATTCATGTATGTACGTTTTTTTTGTAAATTTATCAATTCGTACAATAAACCTCCGTCTAAAGTTACTTGTCATTTAATTTGCACTTTTGTGAAATTGCGTTGTTCTCATAAATCGCAGAAGGTATATTTAATTTGCCTAGAAATATGTGTTATTAATTGTTTTATAATAATTTGTAGCCTCTCTCAACAAAAAAGAGATATCAATGTCGATCAGGCACTTATTAAATTCATTGGCACAGTATTTGACAATGTTGGCATAATCAACCGATATCTATATAAAAAAGAATACAACCAAGATTGACATGTGCGTATCAAGTAGTAGTGACTACCCAGGCAGCACGCCGACACTGGGCCAGCGTCGGCGGGATATTGTTCGAATATTGGCCCAGTTTCATGTTTCGCACCGCGGCCCAGTATTGGACCAATATCGGTTAACGATCCTTCTAAAAATCGGCCAGAATCGGCAATATCATTCAAGTTCTGGGCAGAGATGGGCGAATATCGGTTAACATGGCCGCGGCCGCTGCGGTGTCAGCGGACCTGGGCCAAGCCAACGTTACTAGAACCGACCAGTTGGGAAACTGCCATAGAGCCTGCTCTGAAAAAAGTGGCACCGATCTGTACTCAAGAACCGAGCTAATAGCGATCGCAACGCCGCCATTTCTCCCGCACCGACCACTCGAGAAACTGCACGTGACTTCTATTTTGAATTTAATCGGCCATTTTGCCTCCGAAACAGATACGTTGGAAGTGACTTCAAGGGTGCCACCCCCGGCTCCCAAGCGGACGCGCCGCGAGTTACTGCCAAAGTTAGGATGCGCCTAGGTAGGGACGTGCTGCCTGAAATCACCGCTGAGACATGGTTGTATAAAACAATATTAATTGTGTCGCAAACCTTGTAAACTAAAATTTTAGAAAACATCACCCGCCCCCAGTTTTGTACTAATCTCCAATAAAAGTTACTGCAAAAGAGTTTTTTTTTGTTTGTTTGTACGGAAAAACCCAGTTCCAGCCGCTGATTGCCCGGCGCGCCCTCGGCGCGGCCCATGGCAACAGCGGCGGCCGCCACGATTGGCCGGCGCGATTGACCGATTCAGTATCGTTTTAGAAACGGTCAAGAATCCCTAATACCGGCTGATATAGCCGGTTGAGACATGACAAATTACCGGAAAACGGCGCTGGATACTGTATATCAGCGTGGCGTTGGCCGACCCAAGTGATGTTCCGCCGACATCGGCCACATAACAGTAATACCCGGCCCGATCTTTACGATCCAGCGTCAATATCGGCAGTATCAGAATGATATTGGCCCGATTTCTCCGATCCGACGCCAATATTGGCGCAATACTGTGTGCTGCCTGGGAAGCAGTGGTCTAGTCTGAAACATAGTGTTTTGATTTCTCAAGTTTGATCTTTTCTATTATTCACTTAGTGGGTCAGAACAAGATCGTCATAAAGATCAATTAAATCCACCTCAATTTATATTGGCATTTTACGGTCTTAAAAATTGCTACTTACTCAAACTCTTCCTCATTAGTCTCGAGAGTTTGCATTCTTTTCAATTCAAGGTTTTTACGAAGCATTCTGTGTATTGTTATAAATGGCGTCTGGAGCGTTACATTCTCTCTGTCAACCTTGCAACAAGTTCAGAAACACGTTGTAGTGACACATCATACATCATCGAAAAAAAAAAAAAAAAAACTCTTGGCTTATGAAATGCGAACAAGTGTGGTTAGGCATTCTACAGCGACTTATGATTAAGAAAACCATATAAATGTGTATACTACACTTTCCTACAAGCTCTTCCAAACCCAAATGATATGAACTTTGCACAAGACTTACAACCGGTAAAAAAAACTCCAAGTCAAGCAAAATTAAGTATGACAAAGCAAAATTATCAAGTTCAGGCAATTTCGTTATATCTTGAAAAAGCGTACGTGCCCTTTAAAAACGCTCGTAGGTGTATCCTTATAACAAGGTCGAACAAACAATGGAATTTACATACATATGTTATTTATGACACGAATTAATCGAGCCATCAATTAATCATTTTATTTATGACCCTTCAAGCATAGCCAACGAAGCACCTTAACAAAAGCTGCCAGATGGAGCTTGACGTGGTCTCGGCCCCGTCTAAAATTGTGCAGCATGATATTTATTGTGGGACACAAAATCAAACTACATAAAAAAGGAGATGACTACATGATCGAATAGTAAATATTGAAATATTTAAAATCGCATATATTCAACGTCCAACAGCATTATAAAAGGCAAAGTAAACTAATTCCATGGAGATAACTTTCACACAAAAATACGAGTATGTACGAAGAGAGCATAACACGAAATAAAAATTGTGTACACAAAACTTGTAATACCACAAACCTGCGTTGTACTTAATAAATGGTGAGTGTCAACAGAAGCGACGAATTACTTCATTACGCTTTGTTTTAACTAAAAAAATAGTTTTCTCATAGGTGCCAAGTGAGGACAACAATCATATCCTTTGTCAAAAAAACTTTTAAGGTGCCGTATATATTTATAAAATACGGTGCCAAAAACAATCTCTGATTTTGATTTCTAAGAATCTAAAAGGAGGAAGCTTAAGTATTAGCCTCGCTTTCGTGCGCAATAAGCATTCTCTAATACGATTACAGAACACGCCATGAATATATTGCGTGACTGTACACTTCTCTACTGATTTTGTTTTGGTCGAGTTGCCTGCTATTTCCGTCAAAGTCGTCCTGCCTCCAAACTTGCTTCAACATCATCTGTGAGCATTTATATATTTTCACGTTTTATTTTAATTGCACCCCTCCCTTCTCTAATTCTATCTTATATACTGGTTGGTGAAGAGCGCATCCAAAGGAGCACACGTTAAGTTTCACGTATTTTAACCCCGTCTAGAATATAATATTAACCGTCATAAGTTCCGGTTTTTTTTTTCGTTTTTTATAGCGAGCTATGTTTTTTTAGTTTTTTTTTTCTCCTACTCGAGGCACTAAATCACAACTCATTTCATGCCTATTGCTAACATTATGCATATCTCCTTTCCTCGTAAATATTACGGGTACCATCATTGCGATTGGAATGCGCGAAAGTCTGGCATATATGCCCCCACAAAATAAAATTCACTATTGCTTTCTTTAGAGGGAAGCTAAAAAGGTACTTGAAAAAAAAAAAAAGACGAGTTAGAGGTGAAGTTTAGAGTATTTTTATCTCGTGAATCTGAATATTACGTTCGCTTTCCCCCGAAGAAGAAACTAAAAGCGAGAATACACGAAAAACTTCCGACTAATCGTTAAGTCATAAAATGTTTTTTTCGGCCGCCAAGCACCCGTGGCTCGTGTAGGCAGCGCGTGCAGTTGCAAGCTTGGCACGTATATTTCCCCGCACTGATCCCAGTGGTGACGCATATTTTACCTTTTTGACAATAGAAAGAGTGCGCGTGCAAAGATTTGATACGCGCTGAAGATGCGCGAGAGCGGAGATTCCGAAAACATCTTTTATGACGTAACGCTTCGGGAAGAAGAGGCTTCAGCGGTGCTTTGAAAATGCTTTTCTGCAGCATCCGTACACCAAATTGGAAAAAAAAAATCGATATTCGTGACGAAAGTATTTTTTGGAGAAGGGGGACAAGGACGATAAAGGAAAATCACAAACCTCCAAACAGAGACACAAAGAGACGTCTAACTCCTAGTTAGCTCAGTTGGAAGAGCACTCCACTGGGAATGGAGAGGTTCCTGGTTCGATACCAGGACGAGGCAGATTTTTCTCAGTCGCGCACCAGTCACCTATATGATTTTTGGAGATTTCTGTTGGTCCTTTGTCCTCCTTGTTTCTCTTCTCCAGGAGATTATTTTAATCATTCTAGTCCAGCTCGCTTTGCCGCCTTTACATTTGATTGCATATCATCATAACCTTGAAAATGCAAGCTATTCACCATTGTTTGGGTTAGACTGGTGGCAGCTGATAAAACCAGGTTGCCTATTGACGTCTATCTCCTGTCAGCTCAGCTGGTATAGCACTTTACTGAAAATGAGAGGTCCCTGGTTTGATACCAAGACCAGGCGGAGTTTTTCGGTCGCGCACCAATCACCTAGCTGTGTGTGGAGATTTGTGTTTCGTCCGTTGTCTCCCGTATTCCCCTTCTCCTGATTATATTTCTTGTACTTGTCCAGCTCGCTTGCAACTTTGCATTCTATTGCATTATCATCTATGTTGTTATAATGGAGGCCGTATGAAGACAATTTAAGTGTTTTTACTTTTTACTCAAACACAGAAGCGCTTCAGCCTCCATTTAAGTTACGCACTTACGCATCAAACCTTTGTTGTTAGGATTACTATACAATGATGCACAATTTAAGGTCCAGTAAGCTTTACTCACAAAAGTGTAAAGGGAATTCAAGTATGTCATGTTGACAAAAGAAATCGTCATAACCAATTCTGTATTTGACATCTTTCAGCTGAAAATGAAACAAATATTCATTACTGTCTATACGTTTTTTAAGTAAATGATCGAACGCGTTCTTCTTACCCTCTCAACAGCTTTCTGCATCATTGTCCGATCCATCCACTCGTTCTTTTCGATGAGGTTTACCCAATGCCTCAACGATGTAACTGATCATTAGAAACGCCTGCAAATATAACTTTTGTTCAGTGACTGGTTTTATCTGCACCGTACAAGGATTTCCAAGACGCTTGGGAACAGACAATGCTATCTCCTAAGGATACGTTGTTCCCATCCGGATATTACCCCATATGTGTGTGTGCTGTGTGTGTGTGCGCGCGCGTGTGTGTGCGTGCGTGTTTGTGTCTGTGTGTGTGTTGCTCTTTATTGATTTTTATAGAGTTTGTAGAACCCCATGAACACCAAAGCAGTGATTTCGGAATTGTTTAGAGGATTAGAATAATCGTTGGTGTTTTCAGGAGGAGTCTCACTCCCTGCAAACTAAATCAGGGGTATCACCTCACAACATTAGTTGTTGGCCTCTTTAGCCAATGAGTAGCAAATAACTGCATGGAGAAGATTAAACAATATTGTCACAAATTAAAATACCGAGAGGACAAGAAGTGAAATGAAAATAAAAATTTATTTTGAGAACTTGTGCAAACAAATAAACATAACGAGCGTCAGGTGGCAGAAAAACGGGCGGCAATTTCGCGGCGTAACCAGCAAGTGAGAGCGAGACTGACTCGACAAGGTCCCGCTCAGCTCCCTATCTTGTGTGGCTTCATTATCTGCAAATCGGAAAGAAGGTTCGAGCGTCGCGCGCTCAGGGTGAGAATGAACAGGCACTTTGGGAGAACAAGAAAACAGGACGAAACGATAAGGCAAGTCCGTAGCGGAGAATAAACACGAGGTCTGCTAGATGTCCGTGACCAGCGTTGCTTTCTCGGCCCTGCGGGCGGCATTATACCCCCTTTAAAAGCGCTCGTCCCGCGCCACGCAATAAGAAAATAAAAAGGCTAAAAACAACAAACTTACGGTGAGCCGAAATCAACAGGCAGCGTCACAATTGAAACCCGCGTAGAACGGCTTGAGTCAAACTACGGTGGACCACTTGGATCGTGGCTAACGACGTCCTTATGGTCGGGTTTCGTCGGGGAGCACGTCGTACTTTATGTCCCTAAGGTGGCGGATGACCTTGTAGGGTCCGAAACAGCGTTTGAACATTTTCTCGCTGAGGCGTGGCGGCGAATGGGTGTCCAACCCCCACCCTGTCTCCAGGTTGGAAGTGAATGTCCCGGCGACGAAGGTTGTAGCGGCCAACGTCGACACGCTGCTGGTCTTGAATCTGGGTCGGGCGAGCTGGCTGTAAATCTTAGGCCCATTGAGCAACCAGCTGGGCGTCGTCAGTGCCGTCGTCCGGCGAGTCGTGGGCAGCATGGCGTCTAGCATCGTCAAGAAACACTGGGATTACTCCACCTAGAAAATGTCTTATCTCCAGTTGTTTCTGAACCGCCATGACTGTACGCAAACTTGACGTACCCTAGTGAAACAGCCAGTTTGTATGAAAAATTTCTTGTGTCCAGTAAAAACATGTGACTCATACAAGATATATAAAACATATAAGAACCATATAAGAACTATATAAGAACTATATAAAATACTTACATAAGAACATATAGGAATCATATAAAGAACTGATAAGAAACTTCTCACAAAGTTTCTTAACATGGTTTCTTATATGTTCTTATATATCTTATATAGTTTTGTATATAGTTCTTATATGGTTGTTATATGTTTCTTAAATATTTTGTTATGATTCATATGTGTTTATTGGACAAAACAAATTTATCATACAAATGCGATTTTTCAGCTGGGTGGGGCAACACCTCATCCCATGCATTGGGTTCCACGACCTCGTACATCGAGATCATTTCGGCTATGGTCTTGGTTAGTCGCTACGTCAGCCCGTTGGTCTTCGGGTAGTATGCCGTGGTTCGGCGGTGGTCAGTGTGGCTCAGACGGAGTACCTCTTATGTCAGTTGAGCCATGAACGATGAGCCTCGGTCTGTAGTCTGGACTTGGGGCGCCCGTGTCGGAGGACGATAGACTCCACGAAAATCTTGGCTAGTTCCACAGCGCTTCCCGACAGGAGTGCTTTTGTCTCGGCGTACAGGGTGAGATAATCAGTTGCCAGGATTATCCAACGTTTCCCCTGCGTCGACAGTGGGAAAGGTCCAGTAGATTCATTCTAGTCTGCTGGAACGGAGCAGTCGGGGGCGCGATCGGCTGCAGGAGGCCTGCCGGCTTCATCGGCGGTTTCTTCCGTCGCTGGCACTCGTGGCCGATCGTGTGTGTAGAGGTGGACATTCTTCGGGAGCTTCGGCCAGAAGTACTTCTCCGGGATCCTTGCGAGAATCCTGCTGCAGCCAAGGGGACGTAATGTCGGTCGTCGGGGCAGGCTTGGAAGACCTTTTCTCGAAGACTAGTAGGAATTACCAGGAGCTTCGTCGAGTTGCTGCCCTCGAAATTCTCTTTGTAGAGAATACCTCTCCGGATGGCAAATCTTGGGAGGGCACGTGAGAAAGCTCGGGCATCGTCCCCTCCAAGTGGTCGATCAGTGTGCGTAGCTCAACATCGTTCCGCTGGAGCGCTGCCATACCATTAGCGCTCATTCAGGCAAGGTAGTGATCGTCGTCGTCGTCGTCGTCGCGTCGTCTGTCGCACAACCGTAGCTGACTCTGCGGGGGCTCTGGACAGGCAGTCTGTGTCGCGGTGTTTTGGCCTGACTTGTAGACCACGGTCACGTCGTACTCTTGCAGTCGTAGGCTCCATCGAGCTAGGCGTCTTGATGTGTCTTCCAGGCTCGCTAACCAGCATACCGCGTGGTGGTCGGTGACCACTCTAAAAGGGCTTTCGTCTAAGTACGGGCGGAATTTCGTGATGGCCCAGACTACGGCAAGATATTCCTTCTCTCTCGTTGAGTAATCTCGTTCTGCGTTCGACAACGTCCGACTAGTTTTAGCGATATGCTCTATTTTCGTTGGACTACTACTGCGCCGAGTCCTGTATTGTTGGAGTCCGTGTGAACTTCTGTTTCGGCTGACGGTCGAAGTGGCTAAGAATGGGTGGGGACTGGACGTCACATCAGCTCGTCGAATGCCTGTTGTTGTTCATCTCCCCATTCGAAGTCCACGGTGTCTTTCGTGAGGTGTGATAGCGGCGCAGAAATCCGTGCGAAATTTCGAACGAACCGCCTGTACTACGCCGCAGAATCCCAGAAATCTTCGGACGGCCTTCTTGTTGGTAGGTGGTGGAAATGATACTATGGGCGACTTTTCTCAGGGTCAGGACGAGCACCTTTCGTTGCCTCACAACGTGACCGAGGAAATACAGTTCCTCGGTCACGTTGCAAGCAAAAACGGGTGGTTTAGAAAATATATAAGGCAGTTGTACGTTTACCAGGTGATAATGTTATAATCTGAGTTGCTAAAGAGAAGTAATTATTAATCGTATAGTTATTGCCCTAATGGCTGAAGCCTAACAATAACAATCAGCGGCTGGAATTCCCCCAAGGGTCAAATTAAATTTACTATTGACGCGTAAAAAGCAGAATAGAAGAAGCGAGAAGGCAATGACTGGGCTAGTTGGGGCATTAGTAAAGGTTTGAAAGACCTCTCTTCCCCCCTCCCTTTAAAAAAACGTTACGAACGTAAAAAAACAACATAATAAACAAAAGATTAATTTTAACGGATTGTAGTGGATAACAAAAACTCGCACGGAAAATTGGCATGTTGAAAAGAGAAATATTAGCATTAATGTAATATAGCATAGCAATAATACACAAACGTTTCTCGATATGTGCATTTTTTTAAGCTCTGGCGCATATCTACTAAAACATGTACACACACCGAATGACTTGTTTGAGAACGAGTCGTTTATCTCTCTCGCTTTATTTTCTTTTCAGTGAAAAGGCTGACGATTGCTGCTGTATTAGTCAGGGTTTTGCGACATTAGACCAAGCGGACTTAAAATAGAAAAAAGACAAGTTGAGTCGCTTCGTACACATTTTCTTTTTAATCATTGTTATTTGTTCCTGCAGATTTATATTGATTTGTTGAATCGTGTATTCGACCTTTACAAACTTCTTGCAGTGAAAAAAAATATATTTCTTAATTCTTTATGGAATAGAGTTGAAACAACTTCATTGTTTAATGGCTACCCGATAAGTGCGAAATAAGTGAATCTGAGAAATTACCTTACGGAAAACGAGGTCTTCCGTAAGCCGTCCAGATTATGAAATCCCCAAAGCTTGGTGTGAGGGAAAACTAAATTAAAAGAATTCTTGGTGTTGGTAAAAGTCACTATTTTTTCTGAATGAATACAATTGGTTTGTAATGTTTATAAAGTAGATACAATAAACGACTATAGTTGCACCTATAATCTTTCAGTTACTATAAAAATGATAAAGCTTGCCGTTCCCTTTTGAGATGGGATGTTGAAAGATTAAAAAATTTTCCTTTGAAACTTTGTAAGGTTTATAAGCTCAGGAGGTGTAATATTCAAGAAACACGTTAAAGCCTACTTGCTAGGCTTTAGCTTGCGAAGTCTCTTGTTTCTTACGCTGCCTTGCGCTTACTTCTGCATGCTAACTCCTTCGTCATGACGGCAGGCGCAGTTGTGTATGTGCACAAAGCTATGAAGACTCCCTTTTGGGCTATGAGAAACGCCGAGGACTATTTACGACAAAAAACAATATTTGTATGTTAGGCTTCTTTCATCCTTCAATTTATACCTGAATCTTGTGAACCTTTCGGTTGCTGTTGCTGCATGTGAAATTGCTTTTTATTTGAAAAATATTTCAGGGGAAGATAAAAATATTAAGATACAGTATCTGTTTGGTTCTCAACTCAATAAATAATGCTTTAAAAAAAATAGGTGCTTCTTAATGCAGTTCCTGCTCTTTAAGCACGCATATTTATACGTTGCAGTCAATGGTTATTTTGGCAAAATGATTTGCACTGCGGTCATGCCAGAGAGTGGATGACGCAATCTATAGAATATATAAATGAGTTGTGGTATGAACCTTGACGAAGCTGCACGACGCTTCGTTGGTCACGATACGTGCCAAAGGTTGCACGAAAAAAAAGCACAGCAGTCAACTTAACTAGCTGAAACATGTGTGTCTTATGTTGTTCAAAAACTTACGCCCATGCTTGGAGAAAGTGGTCATGAAGCTTATACACTATTACACCAATAACACAGGATTTTCTAAGAACAAGACCGTTCGTCAGATCTGAAGAAACCGCCGTTCATCTGCAACAGCAGATCGTCCGAGTTCACGTTTTTGTTTTTTTTATCTTTATAATTCGCCTGAGAGCTTTTGACCTTTTTATAGACATTGCACTTGGTGACGACTAATACAGCATTTCGATGGCATATATAGACTAGGTTGTCGCTTTTTACAGCGGCCGCTGTTAGGGCTTCTTTCGGACGACATCAGGCGGCGTCCGTACGCAAAAACCCACGCCATTGCGGGGAGAGAGGAATTACGCTGCGCGCTAGAAATCTCTCCCAATTGCCGTCACCGCACGAACAACCACGTGATATATTCACGGGCACGGAAACGTTATGTCTCCCTCTCTCTCTCTCTCTTGCCCCCCCCCTCCCCAGTGGCGTACCAACCTGTTTTTTAGTGGGGGGGGGGGGGAGAAACAAGACCCCAACCCCCCCCCCCGAGCCGGAGGGCGGTTCCCTTGGTATCCCTTGGGCGCCGCCGGCCTATGTTTGCCCTGCCCAGTGGTGGCTGTTTCAGGGGGGCAAAACACATGCCTTGCCCCCCCCCCCCACTCTGAGAACTGTGGGGGGGGGGGGGGGGCAAGCGCCCCCCTTGCCCCCCGGTTGTTACGCCCATGCCCCTCCCCTTCCTTGCGGCTGCCGCTTCGTGTTTCTGGATAGTTTCCGGAGTATCTACACGCCGCTCGCTCATTTCTTTTCCGCTCCACCCCCAACAGAGCAATATTTTGCAGCTCTCCTTGCAAGGAGCGGGAGTGGCTAGCTCGCCGCGCTGAGCACTGACCAGAGTAGACGGAGAGCGTTAGCGGCATGGCAAAGTGAAATGGCGCAGGACCGCGACTTTCACGCAGCAGAGGCAGCGCGTAAGCGCCTTTCCCGGATCTCCTAACGCTCATCTCCTTCCCTGCATACTTTTCGTGGTCGTTTGCAATATTTTAAGGCTTTACAAGCTCCATCTTGAATTTCTCACCATGGTGCTTTAGCATATACGTAAGGATGGTTTCGCGATACATCCTGGCAAGTTTCAGCTGATCGCTTTCTAGATCAACCTTATGAAGTTTTTTCTTTGAAATAGGGGCATTGTGCAGTGTATCTTCGGACAGAGTCGGGGCCGTAATTTCTTAAAATAACCGCTGTAAAACAGTTACGATACCACGTCATCTTGGCGCGCAATAGTATAATAACAATACTGTTAAACCTAGACGTCTGCGTGACGGCATTGCATTATTATGATAAAAACAAAACAAGTTATGCGTAACTACATTACATTAATTTCCCTTAAAGATGAACAGGTCTGCAACAAATAACTAGATGTAGTGTTCTTGTGGACATCCGTGTTCGCTGCTGGCTTCACCGTTGACGGCCCAGCTTGTGGCAGTGCTCTCTCCAGAGTCGGGATGCTTGCGCTGGCTATTCGTCTCCTGGGGAACACTTGGAGGTAGCCTGAAGTTGTAGTTGACATCAGTGATCACAGTGGCTGCGATGAACATCTCGATTATACAGCTATTCCTTACAGAGCTGACCCCGTCACGCCTTCACCGCCTAGTGACGTGGTCCCGGTGAGAGATTCCGGACGAAGACGGTGCCACCCACGTAGAACCGCTTGACTCTCATTATATTCGCCAGTGGATCTCTTCGGAGGTCAGAACGCAGTCTGCTCGTGGCAGACCCCAGCATACGTGACATCATTTTTAGTTTTTCAAAAAGATATGCTGCGGAAAAACGTGAAACTATGCACTGCGCATCTTGCCTTAGCATAGCTTCCTTAAAGCAGATTTTACTTCCCCTACCATCATTTCTGAACTGCCAATGCTTCCCGGATGATATGGAGTTGTGTATACAAATCAAATTGCATTAAGTTTCAAACTACCTTCTATGTCTGCTCTTGAAAGCCGTTTATCAGCGGAAGCAACTACACCTGGCACCCCATGAGTGGCGAACAGCTTCCTTACCTTTGTGATTACAGCGGAAGATTTTGTGAACGCCATGATCCCTACTTGGTCCCAGATGCAAAATGTAACCACCACATTAGGAAACTCTTCCCTCCTACAGGCCCTGCAAAGTTATGCGCAAGTGGCTCCGGGCTGCTCTAGCTTTATCCAAAAGTGATCTGCTGCATCGGGTCAATCTGCCTGTTTTCTTGTCACTGTTAATAGCATCGTATTCAATCTTCTATCTCTTGATCAACTTTGGGCCACCAAAAGTCGCTCCAGCCGACGTTTGATTGCAGCAAATTTTATGTCCTTGACATGCAGGAACTCCATTGCTATTTTGTATATGAATCTGGAACAACCACTCTATCACCCCACATATTGCAGTCTCTATGCATAGACAATTATGTGCGCCTCACCTTAAAAGGTGAAAGTGTTATAACTCCAAATATTTTCTGTGTCCACCCGGAGAGTATCTATTGCATGACCTTTCCCGGCGTGGGGTCTTGATTAGTCAGCCTGGTAATGTCTGCTGCTTGTTTCACAGGTGCTACTGCCTCGAAGGCCTAAAGGAGAGTGCATCACCAGGTGCTACTGCCTTGTCGACGTAACTTAGTGCTAGAAGGCGGCTCAACTCGTGTGCTTCGGTGCTGTCTATGCACAATCAAAATACGAGCTTGTTGACATACGCTCGCAGCAACACATTTTATTCCAGCATACTCACAGAAAGAGTATGCGGCAGTAGCTTGTTCGTGTCAGAAATGCGAAGGAATGGTTCATTATCAGTCAGGATAATTTATGTAAGATAGTGACTAACATTTAACATTATAAACGACAGAGAGCCCTTCTTGGTCAGTTTCTGAAGTATTAGGTTCACTTTTCCTGAACGTTTATGATTCATAAGCTATCGGTACTTCCGCAGCGTCAATATTTAAGTTCGAAAAAACTGCTCTAACCTTAACAGGTAAAGTATCACACGGCAGTACTAGCGGAGTATTTGGGTCTTACTGCACTAGCACTTCTTCAGCGCTAAAAATATATTTTATGGGCCGAGATATATTCTCATGCTTCCGAGTCCAAGCCCATTTTCTTTAGGGATTTAAGGCGCGTTGTAACAGCTTAGCGACTTGGGTCTTTTCTTAGAAAAACCTTCTGTAAATGTTGACTACCCCGAAGAATCTTGGAGCTTCTTTTTCTTCTTGAGATTTTCCGCGTTCTTGATTGTGGTCCCTTTTCTTGCCTCGGGTGAATGATAGTAGGCTCAATTCTGCGTCCGAAGTATTCGATGCATGTTCTAAAAACTTGAACTTCTTTTTGTTCACCAGGAACTGTGAGTTTCGTAAGCGCTTCATCACTACTTCTAATTTTTCTTCGTTTTCCCTCGCTGTTGGGCTGAGATGACGATATCATCGAGGTATGCTATAAACCCGGGCAGGTATCTAACAGTAAACTGTCCACCACACACTGATACATTCATGGCGCGACATATATAATAAAGAAAGTCTGAAAAATATGAGCATTCCTTTTATTGTATTCAGTGAGAGCACTTCTGCTGATCTATTATCTGGTACCAGCTGCTGATACGCTTGAGTAACATAAAGTTACGTATATAGTTTGCTTAATTGTAGCTTCGCAAACAACTCGGTGACAGTCGGTAATGGATACACATAGCTCTTGGCAGCATCGTTAACTATGCTAGGATGATCGTCGCACAGGCTTAATGTCCCTCCTTTTATTCTTACCACAATGAGTGGTGCGGCCCATATGGAGGACTTTTCTGACTAAAGATGCTTTGCTGTTTCATGTGGGCCAACTATTTATGTCCTCTTCAAGAGCGAATGTACTAATGAGCTCTTTAAGTACGTTGGCTGCATGTCATTAAGCTCGATGTGAATCGGGGCTCTTTTGAACACGACAAGGTAGCTAAAGAACACCTCAGGAAATTATATTGATAGCTCTTTCTTGGACGTACTGACGTGTGTGATGCCAAAAAGCTCAATGCCAGGAGTCGGACCCAATTTCGTACACCAAGCTTCTTTCTTCTTTTGCAACGGCTATTACTGGCAAACCGCCATGATTCCTTGAAACGTTAGGTTCCCTATTGCATGATATAAAATTAAATAGCGCAAAAATTAGACAAAGGACAAGGGACAGAACACGTAGACAAGGACAAGCGCTAACTCACAACTGGCGTTTTAATAGAAAAGAAGAGAAGGAAGCAGCATATAAATACTCCGAAAAAAGGAAAGAAGAAGATCTATAATAAAAGGAGAAAGGAGAAAATTGAAAGGTATGAACAAAAAAGGAAAAGAGAAGAAAAGAAAAGGAATAGCGTAACTAAATTAATTCCGGGAATATACTGAAATGAAGAAAAATACTATAGCTTAAAGGAAGAAGAAGTTGAAATACTAGAAATTCCCGTTGAATCAATCTCAAGTTGGCCACCGAAGGTATAATAATTCTTTGTCAGTTAATTCCACGGATGGTGCACTCACGGATGGTGCACTCACACTGCTTCCTTCTCTTCTTTTCTATTAAAACGCCAGTTGTGAGTTAGCGCTTGTCCTTGTCTACGTGTTCTGTCCCTTGTCCTTTGTCTAATTTTTGCGCTATTTAATTTTTATATCATGCATATCCAACTAGCCCACCTCAATATCTTAGTTCCCTATTGCTTTGAACTGTTGGAAATATTTCTTTCGATCATGTACAGAGCCCTGTGGATTTTGGGGGGTGTCCGCTTTCTATTGCAAAGTCACCAAAACAATATTTTCTCCAAATGATCGAGAAAGGTGCTCCAGATTCCAAAAAGCAAGAAAGACAAAGAAAATCAATTTATTTGGTCCATACATTCCAAGCCCACCCCCGTTTTTGTTTTGGTAGAGGCAGACACAACATAAAGAAAACCTTAAAACAAAATGCATTCTCACAACAAAGACAGCACAAAACTGATAAATGTAAAAATGTATTTTTCTAATAGATACATCTCTATTCATGATGAAGAAATTACATAAATATACTTTTAATGGAACGTGGTGTTACAGTTTCAACCCAAAGAAACCGTTCCATACTTCCATAGATCTTCATTTGACGTCATTTTTATTGACACTTGAAACATTTCTTTGAGCTTATGTAGCTCCCAGATTAAAGCGTACATCAACTTCGTAAACTCTGTTACGCTGTAATTTGTTGTGTTCTTTTTGTTCCCCTTCCACGCTTTGCGATGGAGCTCTTACTTCGGCACGCCGTCGCTGGATTCTCTGTAGCGCCATACCTGTAATACATTGTACCACTGCACCTATCGTTCACTAAGGCAAGTGGTCCTTCACGACGCGCGCCACGTGGACGGAAGCGAAGTTCTCCTGAAAGAGGACGCTTCCGTCCGGTTAAAGGCCCCTGTGCAGGTAAGGTATGAGAACAGTGCCCACCACGTTTTATGTGTTGAGTCGGCGTAAACCTTCCGACGATGCGTGGAAGAGGACCGAGGACGCGTTTGGAGGGGCGGGAGCCACGAGAGCGCAAGACACGAGAGAGCCGACGGCACAGCGAGCGACAGGAGAGCGCCGAGACACGAGAGCGCTCGACAGCAGAGCACCGCGAAAGCACACCGCACGACCGCAGAGCGCAGCGACAAGAGAGCCCGTGTCATTAGAGCGCGCGTCAATAGAGCGCTGAATGGCAGCTGCAGTCACTAAGGTGCCTTACCCCGAGGCAGAACATACAATAATAGAATCCCCTTTTGTAGTAACTGGGTAGTTATACATTGATGTAACTGTTACGCGACAGCCAGTACTGCGCAATATGTAAGTTCACCTTCATATTACGTCCTGGAACATAGGAACGGGTTGATATCTTGCGCGTTCTAAATTCAACGTTTTCCCGGCGTCTTCCAACATTAAACATGATAATGATCTAAAACCCGCGCACACGGTAGGCAGTTGTAGCCTTGCTTTCACTAAACAGCAAAAATAGTTAATCCCGAATTTTATCCCGGAAACCGATTTTTATTTTCACCCATAATAATATGTGAACAAAATTTTTGTTTCTGGTGGACAAAAATGACAAGCAGAATTGTCTCGAAAGCGAAAGTAGTCACCAATTTCAAAAGGAGCACACTATGTGCGGTAGTGATGACAGCTGCGTGGTAATGTATTGAGTTAGGATAGATTACCTCAGCAAAATAAATTAGCTTAAATGGTGTCATTGCAAAACACTGCGTTCAACACACTTGTGCCGGTTTGTCAAGCTAAATTTGTCGCACAAGGTTGTTTTAAATGCGAAAGCATTGACTGTCCCATGGTGCGGAGCCGGCGTTTTTTGTAACTGCGAAAAACGGCAGGGAAATTCCCTTCGCGCCGTAACCGCAAAAAACTTGCAGGAAACTTCCGTCCGCGGAACGGCTCTTAAAAAGGCTGCGGCGCGGCCCGCGCGCCCGATAATTCCGAGGAACGCCACCCCACACTCCCGGCGCTGCTACCGCGCGCCACCTAAGGCCTGAAAGGTACTGAAAGGTAGCGCAAACCATTGTCTGAAACGGGGAAGAAAACTTTCTCCTCGCCCATGCCCTTTCCCTCTCAAAAGTTCTCTTTTCCCTCATTTCAATTGGATCGGGCTCGACACGTGACCGCGGCCTTCCCATGATCCTGCGCGATTCGGTGGTCCGCTAGAAATCAACGCCATCGCTATGCGAGGCGTAGCGGTGGCTCTGTTGCTTACGGCCCGGCCGTTGTTTTTTTTTTTTTTAATTTTTTTTACCACTACATCGGCGGCAACGCGGTGCCATCATGCTGCGCGGTGGAATGCACAAACAGCATTGCGAAAGGGAAGAAGCTTTTTGCCGTTCCGACGAGGAAAAAATCTTCAGCGACGAAGACAATGACCGGATCGGTCGGAAACGTTTCGACAGCCTCCGAGGCAGACTTTGCGAGGTAGGTCACTTTAAAACTCTGAATTGTATCACCAGTCTCTTTCGGTCTAACAGATGAAGATCGCTTAATACGAGCATGAGATGAGATAAACATGGAAAACAATTACCGGCATGAAGAACTTTGACACGTCTTCTCCCGTGTATTTGATCATAAAAACTGACTCGCTCGCTCTTAGCTCGCTTCCATTGAGCCGGCCGAGTTGAGAACAATTCGTGAGAGACGGGTGCAACTAAAATAAAGAGGGTTGTAGTTTTACCATGAGCATATTGCGTCAGTGAAAGGAGAGTAACCAACGATGAAGCACCTCGTGATTTTGTTTGCGCAACATATTTCGGCGATCGGCGCTTCACTATAAATATACGATGCTGCATTTGTTTTTGAGGATCACTTCACGAACGATCTGTTTGAGCCAGTTATCTTGGCAAAGACTGGCCTCAAGAAACTCAAGCTATATGCAGATTCTTCCACTTTTCATACCTACCTCTTCCAAATGTGCAATATTTTGCCTTGTTGCAATAAATATTTTCTTGTCCACATCTTTGTATGTGATTTGTCTTTTGTGATTAATAAAACATAAATTATTGACAGTAAAAAAATTGCTCTTCTCTTTTGAAGGCTTTGCTGAAGGATTTCTCTGTCCTCGTTTGGTAACTCGCGCAGTAAGGTACGCCCGCAAATGTGCGGCAAAGCTTATAAGCTTTGAGAGTGAACTCAAGGGTGTAACTTGCGCGTGAGAACGTCAAAACATTAATAAACGGGATAAATAAGAAACGCGCTGGCAAGGAAACCGAGCACGCGCTGGTTTTCATTTTAACAGAGGGGATACAAGGGAGTGTATTTGATCAGTAGTTATATGCACGAGGCGCGTAAATAGCAGACGTCGCATATTCCTCCGCGCGCATGTGCACAGTTGCAGGTAGTATTAGACGTTTATAAAATGTGTAACAAGTAAACCAAGCTGTTAAATTGACAAAACGATCGGTGATGCAAAACATTACCGAAAAGTCCTGTTTTTGCTCACGTAGTGGTGTCTTTTCTTTGCCTAACTCGAGCGATGCCGATTCTCTAAATGTACTTCGTTCAAGATACTAAAAAGTTTTAGTAGAGCGTACGCTAAGGATTGCGAGACTTGCGGGCGCGTGCCAAATTCATGCTCAAAGCGACGGCACGAGCTCCCGCTAACAACGCAATCCTTGCCCACGGAATTCTATTTAAACGCAGGGAGAGGTGCATTCTATCCTGTCCCTGCTCTCAGCTGTTGAACGAAATATATTTTCGCAGTGCATGCCGATGTCCTAAAATACTCAACTACATTGTTTTTTTTGTGTTTTTTTAATTGTTTGCGTTTAGCGTAATTGCAAAAAGATTGTCTTCGTACGCCCGAGCGATTCCAATTCTGCTCGTGCTATTATATTTGCCGATAGAGACGTCTTCCCACGCTTTATAACTCCAATAAAGGTGCGCAAACACTAGTTCCTTCACGTTAAAAAACAACACTGTCTTCAATAAAAAGAAATATCTAGTCCGCCGTATGCAATAACTTGTACGGCTCGGCACCCGGTCGTGTCCGGCGTATGCAATAACTTGTACGGCTCGGCACCCGGTCGTGTCCGGTCGTGTCCGGCTCTGAGCGGCGCCTTGTGGGCCCCGCTCAGACATGGCGGCGGCGGGCGCTGCGCGGACGGAGGGCGAGAAGGATTGCCGTCGATGGAAAGGAGGAAAACGCGGGGAGAGGAGGAATTACGCTACCCTTCAGCATACAGGGGACTTAGCGCCGCCGCATCAGCTCACACCAGCCACTCCCCAGAGCCCGGCGGGACGGTGTCCTCAGAGGCTGCCTGGCCGGCCTCTTCAGAGTATAGCGGGGCGCTCAGCTTGCAAACATACGCCACGTATACGATAAGTTCCGCATTCGTACACGTAAGCAATCTTAAGTGTCCTTCTGTAATTTTTCACCTCAACTCGGTGCCCACTTAATTCAATCAAATGATTATTTGATCTTAAAATTATTCGACACGTGAAAAATAAAGCAATAATTACCTTGAACGATTGTATATTTTCTACTATGCTCTACGGTAGCTTGCACTGCGTAGTTGTGTCAACATCCTCATGTTTCGCCATTAAGTTTATAGTGTCACGAAGGAACAGCCAAGGAAACAAAGAATAACTGGGGGAAACTGAAACGTTTAATGGCGCGAACTTGTGCCCAAAATAAAAGGAAACAGAAGATAACAGGAAAGCGTCGTGGGCGTCGAAGTCGGCGTAACAGCAGAGCCGAACACTGGGGCGAGACTGACTGCAGATCGCCACGCGGAGCCCCTTATGTACACGTGCTGGCTTCTGGAACAATCGACCTGGGGCCCTAATCTGGACACTTGGCGAAAAAGACGGCGAGAAATCTGGCGGCTGTGATTGGCCGACGCCGCACTTGACCTTGGCGCCGGCCAATCATAGCCGTCATATTTCTCGCCGTCTTCCTCGCCAAGTGTCCAGATTAGGGCCCCTGGAAGATTCGGTGACTAGAACGTTCGTACCTCGAACAAGCAACAGTGTTCTCGAATTCACCCGAACATTTAACAGCAAGAAGAAATAAAAGTACGCGTAACTCCCGGGAATCAAACCCTGGCCCTTCGCGTGGAAGGCAAGCACGGTAACCGTTAGGCCACGACGTCACTGCCGCCTTGGCGAGCTGCGCGCGCGGCAATAGGACGAACACTTTGCAGTCTAGCGCGTTACAATGTTGTGCGTGTGCTTTTATCTGCTTCTGTAAAAAGGGTGAGGAGGGAGCTTTCTCCTCATCAACCGGCTTGCAGTGAACATTGTCACGTTCCTGAAGTGACGGTTAAAGCGGAAGATGAAGAAGGGGAAAAGCTCGAGGACAAAGGAAAGGGATGAGCTCGCGGGGGTGAAGATGACATTTGACGACTGAACCTGAAAGGCGGCAGTTGACCCGCCAACGGTCCCGGCAGACCAGGCTTCGCACCTGGTGAACCCTGGCTCCGCTCCAGGTCGTTTCGCCACCATCGAGCCGGAGCGACGTCGTGCTTGTTTGTTGCTCGTACCTGAAGCTCGCAGCATTGGATTTTGAGCTCGAAGACGGTCGCGAAGGGTGGCCTCGCAACATTCCTGTCAACCCAGGCCGCGCACCTGGTTGGTCGAGCGACACCATCGAACCGGCGCTGGTGGCCCAGAGCTCCGAGCAAGCTTGGACGCACACCCGTGACATCGAAGAACAAAGCCTGGTTCCGTCCCAAGCAAGATCGACTTTCGAGACTGGTAGTGTTTTCAGCTACCGTTTAAAGACGACCGAGACTAAAGGCCGGTTCAGACACTTGCGGTTGAGTGCGTTTGACTGCGTTGCGTCGAGAACCGAAAGCCAGTCACCGGCACATCTGTGCTGCGTATGAAGCGTGGAATCGAATTCAAGGACTCATCTTGGCACGCGATAATAGCAGCAGGGATGTCCTGGTTTCTCGCAGCCGCAACGCAGTCAAACGCAGTCAACCGCAAGTGTGTGAACCAGGCTTGACTGTAGTGACTGTAGCTATTTAATCACTCTATTTTTTTCTTTCGTTTCTGCTTATAATTTTTTTTTGCTGTTTTGTTGTTTTTTTTGTGCTTGTGAGTAAATTAATATTCGTTCGTTTACTTATGTGTTGCTTCGTCTTTCGACCAGCCCTCGTCCCCTCGGAGGAACATGACAAACATTATTCCAGGGAGTTTTTCTCCAGTGAGCTTTCCTCCTGCGTTTTGAACACGCGTTTGAAATTTTCTTGGCTTCCATTATATCTGTACATTTTGCGATTTGAAAAGGACGCAAGATTTAGGAGCACGCGTCACGCGTCATGAGAGCGCACATGCACCTTCTTGACGCGCGCTCTCATGTCGTGACGCTGTCCTCTCGTGCGCTATGGTGTCGCGGCGATCTGTTGTTGTGCGCTCTGCTGTCGTGGCGCTCTCCTGTCGCGCGGTCTCCCGTCGGCGCTTAGCGTCGTGCGTTCTTGTGTTATACCGCCGCTTGGAGATGGCACCCAAACATTGAAGGATGTACTCCCGCTCCCAGCGACGCGCTGTATGTCGGTTGGATGGTACTTTTATTAGAATATCGGCCTTACTCGTGCAATGTGGACTGTCACACGAGCTCTCCAGCAGTCAACAAAAATAGGCGCAGGAAATCAGAAGCAAGGAACGAGGAGGATCACAACGAGACAGTTGAGCTCAGACTATAAAAAAGACTTATGCTGAAATTGCTGCTGTCGATACGCTGATTCTCGACGTAATACGCTAGCATTTAGCGCGGGGATTCCAACCCAGCGTAGGATGAGAATTCCTTGAACTTCAGAGAGCCAGTCCGTTCTCCCGGGCGTCAGCGACTTCGAATGTAGCCACCGCAGCTTTCCCTCGGTCTCCGCCTACGGTCCGCATAGTTTTGCCCTCGAAGAGCCATTCTCTCCTCCTGAGTGTTGGTGGTTTCGCGCATACGGCTTCGTCACTGCTCCTGGGTTTTACGTTGCTGCGTACGTTGTACCACCGCCATGGCCGCTCGAACTCCTCCTCTTCCGCTCCAGCGGCGCGTCATTGGAAGCATGACCGAAGACTTTTATTAGCTTCTGCTTCTTGTGCTTCGGCTTCTGCTCTGCCATGGCGATATGCTGACCGGCGCTCCTCAACCTGCGACGAAATTTCGTTTGCGAAAGGTCAATTCAAGGTGCTTTAGGATTTCTCTGACGGAAAGAATGTGGTCACCAAAGACAGCAGAAACGATGTAACGGTATTCGGTCTCGGTCCTCGCTCTTATAGGACACTCCCGAGGTGCATCGTGGATTCGCCCTCCATATGAAAAAGCTTGAACGATTCGGTTGACCGACTTTCGGGGGCCTATTTAGGGAGCATCAATATGCCGCTGAGAGTTTCTTTTTTGAGCATTATGTTCCATCTGTCCGCTTCGTAACTCTGGTCATGATGACGTGGTGAAAATTTTTCTGACAGTAGTGCAAAGGGCCAGCGAATCTATAACTTTCTCATGCACAAGTGAAGAGGGGAGCAGTATTTTGTTGTTTGTCATTAAGACTTGTGTCATTCTGCCGTTGATGAATGTTATCAAAAAAGAATAGTGCTCATCGTGTGGTTTCTCGGGCGATAATCTTTTTTACACGCAGTTCCATCCCGCAGCTTTCACGCGGGATGCTGCACGTAGCGTGCAACCGACGAAGGAGACGATCGCGTGTAGCAGACGACACGCAAGCGCTCCGAAGACCCGATGCGCGCGATGGGAGTGCACTCTTGTTGAACGCGCGTTGCGCATGCGCGGCAGTTGCGCGCCAGCCGCTAGGGTGCCCTTTAGTACCTGATGCCACGCTTCCCGTGTTCACTTTAATTGTGATTAAGATAGAAGAGTTTACACAGTTATCCCTTAATTATTGCGTTTGATATGTGTTTCGTTCGAAGCTGTATGGACATTTTGTATATGTTCAGTAAGTTGTTTCCAAATAATGTCAAGTCTTCATCGGATGATGGATTAACAGTACGCAGCAAGGTGCATGCCTACATCCATCTTGAAAAGAGGGACGGAGTTTTTTTTTTGCATTTTTTCCTTTTTAAAACAAATCATTTGTTCTGCAGACAACTGAAAGCGATCGCGACATGTCCGTTGTTTTGCTCAAGACGCTTGAGGGTGTTGACGCATGAGAGGGTGCTCGCTTGCGTCCTCACAGAGCAACTGCGAAGTTGTAGAAGAATAAATTTTGAATTATCCTTCTACAACTCTGCTAACATCATGCGCACCTAGATTCCGCAACAGTCCAAATATAGTATGATTGCTCAGCAATTTCATGGCTCAAAAGATTGAACACCTTCAGTCTGATATTAACTCTGTCTCTCGTTGGTGTGAATTATGGCTAATGAAACTAAACACTAGTAAATGTAAACAGATGAGAGTGTCCCGCAAGCCTAACCACAGTCCCTGTTACCACCTAGATGGCAACCTTTGGAGCAAGTGGCAGCGTACAAGTACCTTGGTGTTCACTTAACAAAATAACCTTTCATAGAAACCACCACATTCAGTATGTTACTACCCGTGCTAACTGCATGTTGGGCTACTTAAAACGCAACTTTTCATTGGCCTATTCACTAAATTGATCCTCTACAAAACATTAATCAGGCCTAAATTAGAATATGCAGCCTCCATCTGGGATCCCGGTCACGATACTCTAATCACTGCCTTGGAATCCGTTCAGAATAGGTCAGCCCGTTTCATTCTTTCCAACTAGCCATCGTACTGCTAGTGTCACATCAATGAAAAATAGTTTATGTTTACCACTTCTCTCCTTGCGACGTAAAATTTCACGCCTATGTCTATTTCATAAAATGTAGTTTCATAAACCCTCTCCTACGCAATCGGATGATTACTCCCCCCTTTACATTTCTCCCGTCTTGACCATCAGCATAAAGTTGGAGTTCCAAGTTCGTTTACCACAACATTTCAATCATCTTTTTTACCCCGCACAGCCGAGGAATGGAACCACCTCCCCGGTTTGATTGCTACTATAACTGATACTAACCTGTTTAGAAATTCCATCACTAGCTATTTTAGCAGTGACCCATGACCTATTATTATTTTTCTTTGTTTGTTGTATATTTAATATTGTTGACTTGTTACTATATTACTATCTTGTTTCATGTATGTTCTCTCCCCCTCTGTAATGCCTTCGGGCCCTGAGGGTACTTTCAATAAATAAATAAATAATAACGACGGACTTGCTCGTTGTACTGCTCCGAATGATTCGTGGTATAGCAGTACGACTACACCGTTGCACACTGGGCTAGTACAACCAACAAATTGCGTATTTAACAGCGGAGCGTTAAGGGCTGGGTGTCCCCAGTTCGGTCCGGTACCAACAAATGTCGACACAAAACTGCTCAAAACTCTGGACAGCTATCGCCATCTATGAGTGCGGCGGCAACCAGACAATGAACCTGGTTGCCACCGTCACTTTAGATGGCCGCAACCTTTCCAGCCTTTTCCGTCAACGTGCGCGATGGTCCGGTGGTCGCCGTCGTGTACGTCCCCCCGGCGACGCCCAGAGAGACATCGAAGCATTCATAATGGACGTGTTCGGCTGGGTCATGCTCGTGCGACCACACGCCTGCCGTAGTAACGGGTTACTTTAAACGTTGATATGGCACGCCAGGACGGAAAATAGTTCAGTTCGTTTATGGGTCCGAGCCGCTTCGGGCTTGTGTGTGTGAACGAACCTACGGTGCCCACGAGCAGCATCGGACGCGTAGTGACCTCGTCTTCACGAAGAATGTGCCTGCCGTCAGCGTACATCCTATGGCGGTGTACCACAGCGATCACAAGGCCATGGTCACTGTAATTACGAAATAAATACAACCCTGGATCGTTGTACCGGGTGACTTTTTTATTCTTGCACATTGTTTTAAAAGCGCCATGAAAGCTACACTTATGCGATTTTTGCGAGTGACTTATACACCCAGGGGGATATTTTGTGGGTGGCTAATCTTTGCGATAAGTCGGCTAATTAATTAAAATGTTCTAATTAACTTTTTAATTAGTAAAATAGATATATGGTTTTAATGAGAAACTTGCTGAGCGTTATCGGAAAACCACTGAATCAGTCATTTTCAGAGAGACTTTGAGCGCGTGAAAAGCGTGGTAGTTCACTAAAGTTACCACTCGTGAAGCAGGTAGAAGGCTAGTGGTTGCGGTAAGGCACCCGCGCGATTTTCCGTCTCTTATCTAGCCGCAGCCTTGTACATGCTTAACGAGTAGTAACTTCAAGCGCACTACTGAGCTTCTTACGTGCTCAAAGACTTTCTAAAAATTACTAATTTAGGGGTTTCGGACGACGCTCAGAAAATTTCTGATTGGAACCATATGGCTATTTTCAGTAATTAAAAAGTGAATTAACGAATTTTAATTAATTAGCCAACTTATCGCAAAGATTAGCCACCCCCATAATGTCCCCCTGGACGTATAACTCACTCTCAAAAAACCGCATAATTGTCGCTTTCATGGCGCGTTTTTAAACAAATTTGCAAGAATACAAAAAACAAACACCCGGTATATACTCGTAGGTCTGATTCTTTAATCGTTCAAATAACCAATTACCCAATTACACCTTGTAAATACCATCATTTCCACCATAGTGCAGCTTTGCTGGTCTTCCTACTTCACCACAGAGTGAGTGAGAGTTTTGAAGGCAAGGAAATCAAAGGAAGTGTTTCTGAACCAATGGGTCAGTATGTCACCTTTAAAAGTGGAAAGGCTGACAGTTTGATAGTTCCCACATCTAGCAGCTAAGTCGTACTCGTTCAATGAATTTCCGGCTTCCCACATCTATTTTTTTTTGTGCAAGTGGCATGTTGATATTTAGAAAGGTACTATTAGACTATCGCTATAACACATTCTGCAGTAATTGACTGGTTGATGTATTCTGAGCAGCAGTGAAGTCACTGGAGATCGAGTATAATTGTTATTCTTATCATTTATACCTCCCCTTCGTCACTGTTTCTATTATGTAGAGAATTATGTGACACTCTGTCGTGTAGTTTATATTAGAACATGGAGTGTGGCCATGCTTAGGAGTACCTGCACGATCAAAAATGTTAGAGAGCAGAATATTCCCAAATTAAGTACGTAACTTACACAGATTAGTCTTTTATTTTAAAGCTACTAAATATATAAAATTGATGACTAATTTATAAGAACGTGATCAAACCTTACTTCTTCTTTTTCGTTCGGTGGAAAGTAGCTTTGTAAGTAAAGGTATGCTGCAGGAGCATACATTGTTGTTTCCTCTGTTACCAGTGCGTCCAAACAGAGTTCCTTCCACTCTTTTGGTTCCTCAGGGCTGAACTTTGCTTCATTTTTAAATGTTTTCCAATACTCCTGAAGTTTTCCTCCGGCAGTTTAATGTAATCCAGTATCAACATCCAGCCCATGTAATTCTGCAAGAGGTTACTTGAAAAAAAAATGGAAACCACTTATGGTGTTTCGAGATTATGTATATTACCGTGGAAGCGGTCTATAAGGCATACAATAAGCTAATTTTTGCAAATACCTGAGGGCTCATGTCAATGCTTTACTATTTTGTAGCTTCGGTTTTAGAACTCAAAGCGTTTCCAAAAAGTCAAGGTTTTAATGTACTTTGGAGATGTACGATTCGGTGGATTTGCAGCCGTTCGCAAGAGGCACAGAGATTAAACAGCTTGGTAAAATTAGCGCATAGACAAGGGAGGAAGAACGTAGACCCAGGATAGAGCGCTAGTTACAACTGGCATTTATTTCTAAGGACTTTTTATGGAACAAAAAAAAATCGCAAAGTAAACTAACCACCAAAGACTAAAGTAACATAATGGAGATAACAACACTGGTACATATTTGCTCACATTTCTAAGGCCTTCAAAATGTCTGGGCATCTTGTTTCACAAACGGACTTGGAGAGTCAACGTCTGCGATACGCGGATGGAGCTTAGTGAATGAAAATACCGGAAATATGTTCAGCTGAGTGTCAAAAGTTTAAGCCCAGTGACGAAAACTTTTAACCTGGGTGAATTCAAGGAACAATTGCTGCAATATGTGGAGGCATAGCCTGCTCTATACTGACAAAGCCTGGCAGATCACCACGAGAAGCTGCCGTCGAAATTGAAAAAGTAAAGCGGCAGACAACAGATGAGAGGAAAGCCACGTGACGGACGCCCCGCTGAGGCGAGACGCAGAAACACACTTCTCCCGAGCAATGGAATGTCCGCTCGTGCTCCTCGCGTTCCTCGCGCTACCGCTTCTTTTCTTGTCACGGCGGGTTCGAAAACCATGTTTCGGGCCCTCGCCGCTGCAAAAGCACGCGCTGAGCGCGCGACGAGAATCAAGGCGGCGTTGGAAATGAAAAGAACGGGGGATGAAAAAACTAACAAAAGAATTTACATTTGGAAGAGGCCTAGAGTGAGTGGCGTTCAAAAGAGGTTTAGATCAAGGAGGATTCGAGGGTTCAAAGGATGCTGCTGGCCAGCTCCGCGTCCTCCAAGCAAGGATTGTCCGGGACCTAATCGTGGGTCCTTGGCTGAAACGCAAGCCCTCCGCTGCACAACCCGCAAGCCACGGGTCGTCCAAGATCTTCCGACAAGCTCATCTACACTGGCAATCAAGAAGGCCCAAGATACTGAGCAGTGAATGAGCAACGACGACACGGACTCTTCGTTCGATCAATTTTTACATATGCGAATGTGAATTTCGTCAATTTCCTCGGCTAATCTTTCGCTAGTTGTCTTCTTTTTTTGGTGTGAATACTTACGATTTTTATTTCCTCGTTCGGCCTGAAGTACAACCTATTCTCCGATAAAAGGAGAAAAACCCAGACAGACGTTTTGTCCATTATTTTAGAACAGTTCGTGGTCCTTGCACATTCCAGGTTTTCATTAGACTTTTATTTATTTTTATCTCTAAGATTAGAGAGTGAGGTTTCTAATCTTCCTTAATCAGTTGAATGGGGGAGCAGGTTGAATGGTATTGTGCTTCGAGTGTTATGCAATCTAGTGACAAAGCTGTTGGCACCCTGAGACCGCAAGAGCTTTGTAGCGTGGCACCGTTCACCTTCTTCAAACTAATCCTAAAATAATGAATAATTGCTACGCTGAGGGATACTTAGGGCATTACAGAGGCTATAATATTTTAAAGGGCACGTTTCATCAGACTTCAAATAAACTAATTGCTACAGAACCGCTTTCTATTGTGTTTTCGTGTTATGTAAAAAAAAAAAGTAAATAGAAGAATAAAAGAGTTCAACCTTTACTTACGAGTCAGTCTTTTGTATGCATTCGAGTATTGCATTAACTTGATATCTGTTTGCACCGTTACCTGTTGAGTGTACTTAAGAGTGATGTTCACCTTCTTGAATTGATTGCTCAAAAGTAGGAAGAGGGGAAACTGAAATAAGGCATAAATTCAAACATTTCACACTCGGCGAAGTGCTTTATCGTTTACAAAAAGCAGTCAATTTCTGTGTATTTTATTTTTATTTATTTATAATTAGCGTGCATCCCATTGGGCCCATTATAGGAGCGCCTTCAAGAATATCCAACCTTTTCAATCGAAGATCATAGTATTTGTCCGAAAGGTCTATGAAATGTCCTTATCTAATACATCACACCCTTTGAATCACCCTGCTTTATTAAAACATACTCGTATATACAGGGTGTTTCTGAAAGTACATTAAAAGTTTCTAAATTTAGGGTTGACGAGAAAAAGAACTATTTTAGGGTACCAACTGCAAGCCACGGCGGACCTTGAAAATTGCAAAAACATAATGAGTAACAAAATAGTTCCCTTTAACTTACTAATTGGTTTTTAATTAGTAAAAATGAATTTCGGTTCGCCGTTATTAATATCGTGTTGCTGTAGTTCGTTCTTTTCTGTCTTGTTTTTGTTGTATTTTGCTCAAGCAATGCTCACCCTTCCCTTGGCCACTTTGTAGGTGGCTGGCAGTATTATCAAATAAATAAATAAATAAAAATTCTAATCTTGTTAAGCGACATCGAAAACTGCTAGATCAGTTAATTTGGTTGTATTTGAAGCATATAGGAAGCAGAGAGTGCGTCAAATTTACATTTTGTGCAACAAGCGCTAGGCCAGCGATGGGAAAACGAGAATGAATTCATGTCGTCCGCGGTTTCGCATCGCCGGCCTTGCGTTCGCTGCACAAGTGGCAACATTAGCGCACTACCTTGCTTCAAATGTGCTTCAAGTAGTCCTAAACTTAAACTGATATGGGGGTATTGATTACGCTCAGCAAGTTTCGAATTGCAACTATACGTTCACTTTCACTAAAGAAAAAAGAAATATGAAATGTTAGGTACTTCGTTGTCTAATTAGTATTTTTCTTTCGATTCCTGACATCCGCTGTGAGTGGCAGCTTCTTTCTGGAAAGAATTCATTTTTTCTCAACCAGCCTTGTTTTACAAATGTGTGAAAATGCTCGCAGAAACACCCCCTCATTCTACAAATGACAGATAAGGTGCAGGGGAGCTGGTGAACTTTCAGCTTCTTGAAAACCTTGGTTCATAGAACAAAAGCGGGATGCATCAAAGCCTTTCTTTTTCGTCGTTCTCCGTATCAACTTTGGGTTTGTGACGCAATTTGTTTAACTATTCAAATAATAAAGAATATGCATAAAACGCAAAACCCTTTCTTGACGTGTGCAAGCTACAAAACTGGCGCACTGCAATCTGTCACTACAAGTAATTTAAGCATATATTGCACACTATAACAATTCAAAAGGAAGGAATATTTTATAAATATGAATTTGTATCGGGTCTCCATCTGTTTTGTCATTGCCACATAAGCTGAATAAATTTTATATCTCGCGCATAAGGCAAGCAAAAACCATGTTCCTCTACCTTCTGGTGGTTATTGTGTCGCTAGGTTAATGCTCGCTTAAGCCTGTATATGCGTATCAGCTAAAGAGAATCTCCTCTTCTGTGTCCACATTTTCCGCAACTTACATGCTCGACTCTCAGGAGTGAAGAGGCCATTCGTTTTTGATTAAGATTCAATTATGTGTTACAAATCACTATTTATCCTTTTAATGGCATCAAAGATAAAACGTTTCTCCATTGTTCCCTTAAAAGCCAACTGAACCGACGGAAGTTTGATATGTTGGTTTTTCTCATTGACATTCTTCGTCTTTCAGTTGACAGCTTGGGAGTTTGGACTAGGCATCTCGATATCGACATCATCAGCCAACATGATCATCGTCCGTGAGATGAACGCGCAGTAGTATTATCTCAAAAGCCCCTTTTCTGACGTTTATTTGACTTACTGATCGTGTTCAAATTGTTTTCAAAAGCCCTTTGCCTTTCCTTAAACTGAGAAGTCGTTCGGTGCTTTTGAAAAGTTCCGAAACTATCCTCAGAGGGAACACGACATATCTTATGGCACAGTGTCACGTTTCACGACGAAGAAGAAAGAAGAAGAAGAGAAGCGCGAGCATCGAAGAACGGCAGGCGGTCATTCTGGGCAAGGATTGGACCTCGGCATCGCTCCGGGGCAAGTGCACCAGGGGCTGGCCACGTTCCAGCACCACTGGGACACTCCATCCTGCCGCCTAGATTGCCGCCAGTGCCATTGCCGTATGGTCTGCTAGCCGGAAAGGACGAAGAAGGGGACAAGAGGCGAGAGAAAAAATATCATCTGAAGCAGTGAAGCCCAGAGTTCGGCGACGACCCGAAGAGAGGCGCAGCTTCTGGGTGGTGCCCCGAAGCCACTGAAAAGAACCCGGCGACGACCCGGGGAAGGCTCGGCGACCACAGAAGAGGCGGAAAGGGGACATCAGCATAGACGCGACGCTGGCGTGGGACTCTCGGCAGCGATCCGAGCAACCACAAGGGTGCTAAAGAGTTTATGAGCGACAGATTCGATGGTGACCAGAACCAGTGGCAGCGAAGTTCGGCAGTGACACGAAAAGACACCACCACCGGGCTGTAGTATCAACAGCCCAGACGGAGCACCAGATCGTCGAGTGCATACGAATACGTGAGACTATTGCTAACTTTTGTACATTTGTAGATTAGTTTATTTGTGCTCTTTTTGCTTCCCTCTTTATGTAATATACCTTTATCTCTTTCAATATCGTGCACTCTTTTATCCTTATCCAACGGTTGGACCCTGAACCGTGACATTTGGCGAGCCTGCCAGGATCCAACCACAGGATGAAGAAATGTGTGCACGATTGAAACTTTAAGACCTGATCTAATATTGAAACGGAAAAAATAATGCCATCTTAGAACTGAAAAGACGAAGCGATGTTTAGATCTGACAGAAAGTGAGATACCGCTTCTGAAGCTGGAAATATAACTGGTATATTCAGCTAGAGGGTTCTAAAAAACGTGGATGGGAAAATGAACGAGCTTAGTAAGCTTATTGCTACCGGAAGAACGTTAGGATTGAAGGGCGGAGAGTTGAATGACTGGATATTTAGTGAAGTGGCATATCTGAAAAGCTGGATTGAAGACAACCATGATTTGGAGAAAGCTCTGATATCTCTTGGGAAGTATCGTAATGTAGAGGAAGAATTGGTTAAGTTAACCACAGAAACGAGCAATCTCGAGTTGCAGTACTACCGACTGAAGGAACAAATCGAGCTGACGAGAAGAAATGAATCATTGCGTGATGACAACAATGAACGTGTTCACGAGGCTTGTAAGGGTCTGCACTCGGTCACACCAAAAATGGCAGTGACAAGTCGGACAAGTGAAGCGATAGCGTGGTTCTAGACGATAAGACAGCCACGGGTGAAGGTACTGTGCCTAGGGATTTGAATGGAGTGGCCGGCAGTGGCTCACGAGACTCCCGCGAAATTGAATGTCGATTGGTAGCTCAACAGCAAAAAAACAGACTGAAGGCTGGAGGTGTAATGTTGCACCCTTGCAGAAGAAGATGCCTAACGCGTCAAAGACACGTCCGGCATAAAAGTCGAAAATCGTGCGAGGACGATGAGGACAAGTGCAGATCAGCTCAGATGAGACCAGTTGGCATAACTAGCGATCGCGGCCGAAGGTACCCACGTACCATAAAGAGTAAGGGCTCAAAGGGAAAGGCAAAGCCAAGAGGGAGCCTAAAAAAGAAGAAACAAAAGAAACAAGCTAATCAGATATATGAGGACAGGGCAGGGCAAAGAAGGAGCGATAATGTTTCTTGTAGCACTAAGATGACAGAAGAGTCCGCGTGGGATTGGCAAGCACGCAGACCCAGACTTGGTGGATAGAGGTGCCAAGCATACCTGTAATGTTAGACATGATGATCGTACTGCTAATGTTTTTGTTGTTGTTTTTTTTGTGCCGCGAGCTTCATCCTTTGTACCTTCCTCACAAAGGCTGTTTCTAGTAGTGCAAAAATTCAGAACGGAGTATTATTTGTTTTAGCTTATAAGTGTCAACCTGCCTGAAGTCAACGCGGAGTTTTGATTCAATTTTGAACCGTTGACACGTTGTCTTTGAAGAGTTTTGCGCATTTGGTTTGTGGGGTCTTAGTTTAGACATGAATACGCATGGAATGCGACATTGACAAGGTCGAGGAGAGACTCGGGTGTCCACCCCAGTGCATTCGATCGATCAGTTCTTTTTTCTCTTGGTTGGGATGTGTTGATTGAATTGTGAGTGAGTTGTGGTGTTAGCGGTTGGTTCTGGAAAACTTGACTTGGAGGGTGACTTTGCGGAAGCTAAGCGAGCAGTTTTGAGTGAAACACCTATGGGCGTGTTTCAGAACAGAACAGTAATCCTTAGGGTAAAGCTGCTTTGAAAGGGTGGTAGAAATGTAAAGTGTAGTAATGGCGGCAGTGAATGACAAGGAAGCTTATAGACTGTGCTGCTATGGCATCGGTGTTAAGGGTGACGTCAGAAAAGATGAGGGCAGTCGCTCTAAACATTGTCTGAGAAGGGGTGACATTTCTCGAGCCAGCGTGAAGAGGCGTGGAGAATGAGATTGATAGAGATGTTCAGATTAATTATGCTGCCGTTAATGGAAAAAAAAATAGCCTCCCTGAGTGTGCTACTAATTGAATCAGTCTGACGTGTATTATAAGTTGGTATGGTTAGGACATGGTACTAGGTGAAGGGACAAGATTAACTTTGTGTGTTGTGGTCGCTCAACGTGACGAGTGAAAAAGTTAGTGCGACTAACTTCTGAAGAAGGGGGTCATTGTCACGTTTCACGACGAAGAAGAAAGAAGAAGAAGAGAAGCGCGAGCATCGAAGAACGGCAGGCGGTCATTCTGGGCAAGGATTGGACCTCGGCATCGCTCCGGGGCAAGTGAACCAGCGGCTGGCCACGCTCCAGCACCACCGGGACACTCCATCCTGCCGCCTATACTTCGTGTCACCCTAGCATGGACTAACCGCGAAGGCTGTGCTAGCGCGAGCGGCCAGCCTTGACTGCCTTGACTAGAGCACTTGCAGCACGAGCGCTCGTGCAGCCGCCGCGGCTTCATTCAAAGCGACTAGCTCGCGCTTTTAGCACGCGCGGCTAACAATAGTCCATACTAAGGTGAGACGAAGTATAGATTGCCGCCAGTGCCATTGCCGTATGGTCTGCTAGCCGAAAAGGACGAAGAAGTGGACAAGAGGCGAGAGAAAAAATTATCATCTGAAGCAGTGGAGCCCAGAGTTCGGCGACGACCCGAAGAGAGGCGCAGCTTCTGGGTGGTGCCCCGAAGCCACTGAAAAGAACCCGGCGACGACCCGGGGAAGGCTCGGCGACCACAGAAGAGGCGGAAAGGGGACATCAGCATAGACGCGACGCTGGCGTGGGACTCTCGGCAGCGATCCGAGCAACCACAAGGGTGCTAATGAGTTTATGAGCGACAGATTCGATGGTGACCAGAACCAGTGGCAGCGAAGTTCGGCAGTGACACGAAAAGAGACCACCACCGGGCTGTACCATCAACAGCCCAGACGGAGCACCAGATCGTCGAGTGCATACGAATACGTGAGACTATTGCTAACTTTTGTACATTTGTAGATTAGTTTATTTGTGCTCTTTTTGCTTCCCTCTTTATGTAATATACCTTTATCTCTTTCCATATCGTGCACTCTTTTCTCCTTATCCAACGGTTGGACCCTGAACCGTGACACACAGATATAGGTATTTTCATTTCCGTATAACGACATGCACAAAGCACCTTTATTTTACGCTGCCACGCAATTTACCGTATGTTGCCTTATTGCCCTTTACTCAAGTCTATAAAAATAGAGTAAGTCATTTATTTATGCGAACATAACACTTCATTCTTGTAATCCCTAATGCATAAATACGCTTGTAATTTCAGTAAATTATTCAAAGCATTTTACGTTACATTAAATTGTTTACTTTTCAGTCTTTTTCTTCTAGGAGGCTGAATTTCAGTTGTATAATCAATTGCGTTTTTGAATAAAATAATGTGATTGTAATCAGTTTTATATACCCGTACAAGACAGCGAGTGAGAAAAAAATTCAGCTTTTGTTTTATTTGAGATCTTGGTCTTTAAAGGCCACAAAAAACATTAGCGTCCAGGGCAGATTCAAAACGTATTTTTAATAAACAATTTCCTTTCTTATCTTTTCTACGAAAACAATTTGAAGTTCGTAATTTATCCTGGAATGTGGCACTCTGACAACTGCGATCCACGCACAGGATATAATGTAGGGCTTCTAATAAATGACGCAAAAATGAAGGACCATAGTGAAAACGATAATATAAATGTTTCAATAAACATATAAAAAATATGAAATTATGTGAAAACTTACATAGGCATTATTTAAAAAGCACAGTTTATCATCTGTTCTCTGAACAGATGGTGTATGAAATTTTTATCTTTCCAAAACTGGAATTATCTAATATTATAATATACTATTTTTGACGACTGAAGAAGTTTCTGAGGAAATTCAGCAAGCAGACCTTATTGCCCTATATTTTCAGAATGAACATCTGGGCGCCTGTTGCTTGCCACGTTAGCTATACAACTTTCTTGGGCGATATATAAACTGTCTTTGTTTAATTTCTTTATATTACTCCGTACACATGGCAAACAATGAAATTGTGATACAAATAACGAGTTACATATTCTATATATTTACGTTTCTATCAAGATGTGGTTATAAAGTATTTTTAAAATACTGAATTTAATTGCTCAATCCCATGGAATTCCCACTCCGTAGCTGGTGCCACCCAAAACCCGACCCGGGTGATAGACGCTAATGATCATGAAAAAGTCCCCTATGGGAGAGCCCCTCTCCCACTAGAGCAATACGCAAGATATATTTTTCTTGTTTGTTGTAAATAAATAAATAAATAAGTAAATAAATATATATGCATACGTTACCTTTCCCGAGAGGTGATTTTGCATTTCTCTAATGGGCAACGTGGGATCTATCCAAAATCCGGCAACTCTCTTGAACCACATTTGATCAAGCTGGAAGTTGTAAATAAAATAAGATATTGAACATACTCGAACGGGGTTTCTCAAGTCAGGCATTTTATTCTTTCCCTGTAATATACAGTACTTAGCTCAACCATTTTCAGTCATTTCAAACTAAAACATGCACCATGAGTGAAATAAAATATTGTTAAAGGGTGCTCTGATATCTTGGCTCCTGTACTGCATCACATATTTAGCATGTCCTTAATAACAAGTACATTTCCTTCAGCCTGGAAAAGTGCTTTGGTTGTGCCAGTACACAACTCTGGTAGCTCCACGTGTATCAATAACCACAGACCAATCGCATTGCTTTCTGCTTTTTCGAAGGTTTTTGAAAAAAACATTTTTAAGCCTGTGAGTTTTCATTTTAAGCAGATGCTCAGTCCAAATCAACACGGTTCTTGTCGTAGACGATCTGTTGAAACAAATCTTTTAACTTTTTTGGAGTTCGCGAAACCTATAGTTAGGTCCCGTGGTCAAGTTGGTGTTATTTATTTTGACTGCTCGAACGGGTTTGACTTCGCAGATCACAATTTATTGCTGTCGAAGCTGTCACATATGGGTCTTTCTTCAGGTTTCTGCGACTGGTTTGCTAGTTATCTTAGTGAACGCTCAAACATAGTTTCCTACTTAGGATGCAAATCTTTCTCTTATCTCTTGAACTCTTGGGTGCCCCAAGGGTCGAACCTTGGACTTCTGCTCTTTAATACATTTGTAAATGATCTTCTCACTAGTGTGAGTTATTCAGTGTTGCTTCTGTATGCTGATGACGTGAAAATTTTTCGTAATATCCGCACGCGTGTAGACTGTGAATTGTTACAAAAGATATTGATGCAATTCATTTGTGGTACTGTGTGAACTCGCTGGTTTTAAACCCCACCAAATCTAGAGATGTTTCTTTTTCCCCTAAGGCAAATGTTGCTGTTTATCCTTACACATTAGACGGCTCTAAAATTTCAAGATCTGCTGTTGTGCGTGACCTTGGAATTTTAATCAATTCACGCCTGAACTTCAGCTATCCTGTTTCAAAGGTTATTAATGATTCCTTGCGCATCCTGGGCATAATTTCATGGATTACCTGTGACTTCCGGAACTACACCTGTGTACTGAACCTTTTTCGGGCTTTGGTTTTATCACGGTTTGACTTCTGTTCTACGGTATGGAATTCTTTGGGTGTCACTCAGGCGCTCAGGTTGGAGTGCATACAGAGACGACTTGCGAGAACTGTCTACGATCGCCACATTGGACGAAGTGTTTTTATGCCCATGTGCTTCTTTTGGACACTCTTCGTCTTTCGCCTCTTTCAACTAGGCGACTAGTTCGCGACATGGTGTTTCTATATAAGTTGCTCAATTTTGTTTTTGATTCCCCAATGCTACTGAGTAGAATCTCAATTCATGTCCCCCAGGAAGAAAATAGGTCTACTCCTTTTTTTTACTCATCTCATCTAGAGTCCAGTCCTCCGCTGATACGGAGGATGCTAATGTACAACAAGTGTTTTAACCCTCACGTGGACTTTCTTGTAGCGTTAGCTACACTGGCCGAGGTTGAGCAGTTTCGCGTGGCCCTCATAATGAGCCGTGCTCAATGTTAGGGATGCCGCGAACTTTTTTCGAACCGAAGGTTCGATGATAGAATCAAGCGGTTCGAAAGGCTCGAAAGATTTCGAAATTTCGAACTTTCCATATCGAGAAATTCGACGGAAGTCGAATTTTTTAACTTGTTAAACTAAGAAGCTCGACGCTTTTCGAAATTTCGAACTTATTACGCTGCAAAATTCGATGCTTGTCAAACTTTCGAACTTAATAAACTAAACAATTCGATGATTTTCGAACTTTCGACCTTCTTGCTCTAAAAATTTCGAAGCTTTTCGAACTTTCGAACTTCCTACTCTAGGAAATTCGATAATTTTCGAACTTTCAAACTTATTGATCTAAAGAATTCGAAACTTGTCGAACTTTTGATTCCTGATAAGTCAAAAGGTCGACGAACTTCGAATTTTTAGAGTAAAAGTTCGAAGTTCGTCGAACTTCGAAAGACGGGTGGGTGGTTTTATTTGGATTCAAGCAGTGAGGTACATTCGTAATTTTGTTTTCTCGCATTTTTACGTGCGGTGCCGCATTCCTTGCGAAAGACAATTCCGTTGATTTCAATCATCTGGCATGCTTGGTTTTAAAGAAATACATTCCCGAAGGAGCGAGGAAGGACGACGCGTTTTTGACAATTGTCGTTTGTGCCATATTTGAAGCGCGCTATAGCCGAAGCTATTTATGGTAGAGATGTTAAACTTTTTAAGAATGATCAATGTATAGCCTAGGTATAAGTGTCGTCTTAAGATATGATTATTGTTGTTCAAGACGAGTTCGAAGAAATATCCAAACATGTATCTACGGGCAATTATGCCCTAAACTTGGTAATTTATTTCGTCGAAATTGTTTGATGTATCGCATTTAAATTAACACCACAGACAGTACACATCAGTACCATCTGCAGAATACAAATTAATGTATCTATTGTTCTTTTCACGTTGAGGAATAAATGAACTCAGGGAAAAAGATTTCTAATATTGTTCAAATTGGGCACGTCATACAAATAAACATTATATTATTTTTTATTTTTTTATTTCACGTTTTTGTGACGTATTTCTTTTAGCCTGTACACATTTTGGTAGGAGACAATTGTTTCGTAGTTTTGGGCCTCTGAATATGCAAGAATACAACACTTCCGGCGGATTCTTGATAGTTTTTTTTTTTCTCCAGCTTTTTTTTATTTTTTGCATTTATTGTTATGTTTATTTATTTATTATTTTTACCAATGGCGCAGTTATTTAGGTCAAAAAGACATAGCTTTGAACTTCCGATTTACCGAGCATGCGACGAGTAGTTCCTTCTGACAACGAGTTTCTAACAATGAACATCTCCGCGATCTTTTATGCAGTGAAGAGCGACAGTAGATATACATATGAATAAATACTTTGAGATTAAAATAAGCTGGACCATGCCCTCTTTCCCCGTATTGTTTTCGTTAACAGTACGAAATATCTGGGGGGGGGGGGGGGGGGGAGGAGACTGGAGCCCGCTCCCCCCCCCCCCCCTTCCCCCTCGTTTTTCCTCTTCCGACGCCACTTGTATGGTAGAACGCTCCTCAAGCTCAAGTTGTGTCAGCTTCTGTGCTTTTTGCTCGGCGCTTCGTTTGCCTCGGAAAAAAAACCTCCAAAGCAATTACAAACTAAAAAAATTGTCAAGGTGCAGACGAGCTGGTGTATGTTGATCATGATGCAAAATCCCGAGACTGGGAATGAAATTCGAAAGAAATAGTTTAAGAAGAAAGAAAAAATGGGACAGGACAACGTCTCAAAATCAGCTGAGTTGAGTTTGAGACGTTGTACTGGGCTGAGTTTTCAGCTGAGTTGACTTTGAGACGTTGTCCTGAGCTGAGTTTAAGACATTGTCCTGTTCCCTTTTTTTCTGTCTTCTCACACTTTTTCTTTCAAATTTCATTCTCAGAGCTGCGTATGAGGCGTTGTCCTGTCCCCTTTTTTCTGTATTCTTATACTTTTTTTTTTCAAATTTCATTCTCAGTATCAGGATTTTGCATCATGTAGAAACTAAACTTACTATATGCCAGCGTCACTAGGGTGGCTTTCGAGCGGATTACTACCAGCGTGCAAGGGGATAGGGAGGCAGTTTGCCAGATCGCTTCAAGGTTTTTCTGAGCCTCAACCACCTGCCTGCCCCTGGCCGTTTCGAACTGGATGAGTATCGTTAAACAGTGCATTCGTGAGATCACTACTGCGTGATGCACGTTAAAGACCCCCCCCCCCCCCCTCCCCAGGCTGGCGGTCACAATTACTGATCTGCACACGTCATTCTGCACTGGCAGATATTCCAACACATCCGGGACACTCGTCGTCTCATTTAATTGCCTGACCAACTTCGCGGAGTCTAGATATCACAGCCTAACTTTTCTAAACCTGATTTCGTGAAAACCAGTGAGGCGTGAAAACGTTATTTGAAACTGAACTGTGGCGGAACATGAAAACCGGACTTCAAACTTTGCGCACTTGGACTTAAAAGAAATTCGAAACCTTCGAAGTTTTTTTTTCAAATTTAGCCCTAAAAGAGAATCGAAACCTTCGAACTTTTCGAACTTTATATAGTAAGAAATTCGAAATCTTCGATTTCACGAACTTTATGTCTATAGGAATTCGAAACGTTCGAATTTTTTGATTTTCAGATCCAAAGAAATTCAAAACATTCGAATCTCTCGAATTTGAAGTTAGGAAAGTTCGAAATTTCCGATGTTTCTCGAACCTCAAGTAAAAATATATTCGAAATCATCGAACCCGAACTTTTAGAAACCGTGAAAGCTTCAACCCTTTCGCATTCGAAACTCCACGATTTTTGAAAGTTGCGAATTTTTCAAATTCGAATCTCCGTACGGTCGGAAATATCGAAACCTTTCGATTTCGAACATCAGTTCGGTTCGAAAATATCGAAACCTTTCGAATTCGAACCTAGGGTGGTTCGCGGCCTCCCTACTCATTATGCGAGCCGTGCTCATTATGTGAGTCGTGCTCATTATGCGGAGCGCGCGGCGGCGGCGGCATAGCTCCGCATAATGAGAATGGTGCCGCGCGCTCCGGATAATTAGCACGGCTCGCATAATTAGCACGACTCATTATGAGAGCCACGCGAAGCCGCCGCCGCGCCCGCCTCGCCCGCCTCGCTGGTCTGCGCATTCCAGAGGAGTGACGTCATAGCCGCGGCAGACGCACTGGCGCCACCGTGTGCCCAGCTGTGCGCCTCCGTTGCGCAGTAGCCAAGTCTGACGCTGCACCGTAGCCGCTTGATAGCGCCTCTCATTTTGTGCGCACAAGCTCACACTATGTATATCCTGGCATAGCCGAGCTAGGCCACCGCAATGTTTTATACCTCTTGAAAAGTTCGAAAATATTATTGTGGTCAAGATTGACGGGTAGTTTGTTTATTTCAGTGCTCTTTTATTATGTCAAGAGTAATCATAGAAAAGGCCCCTAAAGCTGTTTGGAAACACAATAAAGCTCTTTGACTGATTGATTTCGTTCAGTTTATGATAGTTAAACGAGGGAAATAGGAACATAAAGTGGAGAGTCGAGCTAGTCCGTAAGATGGCATCATATAAAAAAGCGTACAAGCCCCGCTTGTGCGCTTTTTTTAAAATGAAGTACAGAACGTTAAAATAGTGCTATCATACTATACGTTTTTGTGTAGATTGCTCAAAGACAAATGTGAAAACGAGGTATAATGTTTTGGCAGCTTCTGTTTCCAAACTGTTCTTCGGTATGATTGAAACATCTGTTCATCTCAACAGTGGTTTTGCCGTAAGTGCGTTTGTAGTAGGGTTCCGAGATTAATTTATGGGGTTTTACAAAAGTCTCAGAGCCAAAACAACATAAAATCGAGCCAATTTGTACACAACAATATAAACGCGTTACAAAAAAAGTTCGGCTTTTTTTTTTCGAGAAGGCATCTTTTTATTTATATTTGTTCCAGTCAAAATTACTGGCTCTCATGTTGTTTCTTATTTCTTACATTTGTGGCCATCGTATCAGCGCTCTATCTTACCTGCTTACCTGACTGATAACCAGGCCGACCAAGCAAGTAACTGAGAGACAATTCAACCGAACGAATACTGCAATATTAAAGAATAGTAGCCGCAGGAGTCACTAAATGTTTCCAGAATACCGAATTCCATTCAGTCCGCTTGCGGTAAGTCAATCTCCGCAGAATCCAGTTCTGATTGGCTGGTTTAACCCATGGCGAAAGTTATCAGTCAACCATTTTGGAGATAGGCCAAAAACAACGTATGTAACAGTACAACTTTGGTTGGGCCTAGTTGATACATATCGGTTAAAATGTTAAAAGGCGCGAACTGAACAGGACGAAAAAAGACACACGTACGACACGCTTGTTCGTGTCGTACGTGTGTGTTTTTTCGTCTTGTTTAGTATATGACACGTTTCCGCGTTATCACGGTACGCACGGTTGGGAGCTCTGGGCATCGATGAGTTAAGACCGAACGGAACGTGCGTTAATTTTCTCTAGAGTGCTTTTATATCAAGTAGCCGCTTATATGGTTTAGCAAAGAAGATTGCCGGCTCGTTTGCTCGCTCCGGTTGCGCTGGTGCTGCGTTTCTATACTCTACGCCTTAGACGCTAAGCCTAACACTCGACTTCAATGTGTTCCGAGGCAAGAAAGACAGACGAGACAGCGAGGAGCAAGTCACGCACCGTTCGGAACGACAGAAAAAATGTTAATCAAAACAAACCAGCGTCGCCACAGGCCAGGAACGTGGATTGAAGAGTTCACACGAGAACGAACGCTACACTGTACGCGCTTCGCTTAAACCACACAGGGCAGCGCCATGTTGGCGATCGGGACTACTGCGCCGCGACTCGGTTCTGAAGCGAAGCTTTGGAGTTTCGGTACTCTGGGAACATTCAGGGACTCTAGTGACCACCACTTTCCTGGAGGATATTATTATTTCGTGCTCTCGGTGCCGAAGTAAACGCACGTAATTAGATTACGCTAAGTTTACGCTGTGACGTCTCCTATGTTCTACGAGCGCTTCAACAGGATAGATTTTTTTGTACAAAAGTAAAAAAAAAACGTGTGTCTTGGAAGCGCACAACATTGTGTTTTTGTTGACCACGCTATACTTGGACTTTAGGCCTTTGCACAGTTGCACAATTTCCGTAGTTCGCGAGCCGCGGTCGGCTTACTCTTCTTTAGTGTAGTAAATGAGTTACTTGTCATTGTTTAAAAATAGAGACAATGGGGCATTTCAATTTGTGCACCCGCTTATATCACTCATTTTTCAAAACAAACTAAATTGAAAGTGGTTGAATCCGTGTTGTATCAAAGTCTGTACCAAAGTCTGTTATTCTCAGCTTGCTACATTTATCACATGCCTAGTCGACGTTAGGGGCGTAAGGTATGTCGCGACGACAGCAGCTCGTACTTGAGTAGTTCGCGATCATTGTACCGACGTTAGCGTTTCTGCGTCGCCTCCTGAGCTCGATTCGACCCTGAGGGTTTTCTTGGTATTTTCACTTTCACTCTCGACTTTGCACCCGTGCCTCATTCCTGTACTTCGTCTTATAGATTTGAGCGGGCTCGGGCAAGCCCTAAAACCCGAATCCGACTGGCGGGTCGGGCTCGGGCTCGTATATGAGCGCCCTGTTCAGATTTGGGTCGTGTTATAGCATACATGTATCAAGCTGTATCGGGCTCAGGTCGGGCCGGGATTCCGGTGTCGAGAGCCAACAACCCAATCTTACAAAACCTAGAAATTTGATTTTTTGAAACTGCGGTATATCCCTTCATAAAATCCCTGACCATGCAGAAAGTAGCTGTAAGCGAGCGCAAGTTACAACGCAGGAAATGCCCACGCCGATGCGAAAAATGTTGGCAAACTTCCATAGCAAGTTTCATCCCACGCAATCAATTTCTCTCGGTGCATAATGTCTTGTCGCGAGCCGAATTTTGTTCTCTGTTCAACATTACTCGTGGTCTAGATTTTGTTCGCTGAATTGCAAATCGGGAGCTTAGAGCTCGTCAAGCCGTTTCGTGCCGCTTTTCTGCTCGTCCTCCACCATTGTAAATGGTAAATAAAGACGTTATTACTACGTTAATAAATACCAAACGGCGCCAACTAAACTCTTCTGCATTTACAAATTTTCCGTTCCATAAAATGCATTTACATGTAAAATTAATTACTGTGGCCGATTTGTTTAAATGAATCAGTGGTGACGTTTTTGTTGAGACGGTTATAATGCTAAGCAGGAGAAATTTGTTTTTTTGTGAATCTTGCCACGCATATAAAAGACAGAACTTAATCGAAAGTTTATGGATGAATCAACCTTACTGATCGAGAGGAACAATTATTACGAAGCCGTCGAAAGAGGATATAATTTTGTCAGCGCTAGATTCAAACGCTGGGTCACCTAATTAGCGGTCGGGTATTCTACTCATTGCACCTTAAACAAAAAGCTGGTCGAGTGTGCAAACCTTTCCCGCACTATGATGGCTAACACAGTGATACTAACAGAGAGTGTGTTGTGTGTTGCTCCGAACATCAACAGAATATCAGCCGAAAGCCACTCTTGTCCGCGTGATCGTCAATCCTCTACCAAACTACGATTAACATGGCATCAATGTCTTGCTTCCTTTTTGTTCCGGGTAAGATTGACAAAAAATGGGTACCAGGTTCGATCACCAAGAAGCAATTCCTCGCTTTTAATCAGCCTTTTCATTTACGTCTTTTTCACGAAATGCTAGGAGCCAGCCAGCCAAAAAGCCCTCTGTGAAAAGAAGGAGTGGCTTCGGGCCGGGTTCGGGTCGGGCTCGTGTTCAAAATAGCAGTCGGGATCAAGCCAGAAGTCGGAATACTTATGGGTTGGGTCGGGTTCGGGCCAACGTCCAATAGCCATATTCGGACTCGGGCCGGGTTCGGGTCAAGACTTATCGGGTCGGGCCGCGTCGCGCTTTTGAATTCCGGACCGATTTCATCCATACTTCGTCTACGATGTGCTTCCTCAGCCAACACCGCCTAGAACACAAGGCCTGTGCATGACGGGATTGTTAGTGGATCCACGACCTGCCTCAAGCGGTAAACATGCTGAAGCTCGACGAGGGCCGCTGCAAACTGGCAGACGCGTCCGTCTTGCACCCTAAAAAAAGCCCGTGCGCCTACTTCCCCGCAGAACACTCGGAGAGCCAATCACCGCAACTTACGGAGGCAGCTCAGCGAATGACAATGCCGAAACATATGTTTAGACCAAAAGACGCAGTCTGAGTTGTGACATTAAGCAATGCAATCGAGACGTTTTGCATTGCTTAATGTCACAACTCAGACTGCGTTTTTTGATCTAAACATATGTTTGGGCATCGTCATTTGCTGAACTGCCTCGTAATTTGCGGTGATTGGCTTTCCGAGTGTTGTGCGGGGAAGTAGGCACACGGGCGTTTTTTAAAGTGGCGCTACCGCGCGCTAGCGTGGTGCTCATTGTCAGATGCTATACAGCCCACGCTGGCGGCGAGGCAGCCGCCACCTTGGCGACGCTGCAAGGATTGACTAATGATGACGTTTGGAGGGAGAGGCTTCGTCTTTTAGGTGGTGTTGCCTCAGCACGCGGTAACTGAATTGTGTGTTCTTCAGACCCGCGACGGGGTCACCGAGGTCTAGCTATACGGCGTGCAAGCCCGTCTGATCGGGTGGCCGTGGGCAGGTGCCGGCACAACGGGGTGTCGCCTTGAGTCAACAGCTTCTATACCAGTAGAAACTGAAGGAGAGGGGCGACACGAGCGCACGGGGACATCAAAACACCGAGCTCTGATTTGAATGAATAGGGGGTAAACGCGAAGCTACCTGTCTTTATCTCTACTCACTGTTCAGACGCCCTCGAACATCGAACGCGTTCGCTTTCTAACTTTGAGTAGAGGCAAAGGCTGCTATGTTTTAGCCTATCCACCCATTGTTTCAACCAGAGCTTAGTATTTTTGATGCCCCCGCGCGCTCTGATCTCCTCCTCCCCCTCAGTTACTAGCCATATATGCTCTGTTAACCCTTAAGCTGAGACTAGAGTAATAAGCTACGAGAGCGAGCTATCCCGCTCTCGTGGATTTAAGACTACTTAGTTTTCGCGCTTGTGCTAGTTCTGAGGACGGATGTCTCAAAGCCGATGCCGTGTAATCTGGTGCTTTGAACATTGGCTGCAGTCTGAATGAACGGAGTACTGTAAAACCCTTAATGGTCGCGAGCCCTTAATTTTCGCGAATTTCGAAAATTGAAATTGTTTCGAAAATTAAGGGCACGCAAAAATGTTGGTCCTTAAGAGTTTCAATGAGGGCGTCTGGAGTTCGCGAAATTTAGTTGCCGCGCTTATGTCCCCTGTGACTGATTCGCCAAAAATAGGGGCCGTGAAAATAAAGGGCTTTACAGTATATGCCTCAAGGATTCTCTTTCAAATGTGCGGCCTCCAGAATGCGCTCGTTGCCTCTAGCCGCCCTTCGCGTCGCGTGCACGCACGCGACTCACAAGGCGCCGATCGCCGAAACATTATTTAAAAAAAGAAAGAAATGGTATTCATATTGCCGTGAGCGCGCCCTATTGAAAAATTCGGCAAAAACTTCCAGTGACATTCGGTGGAAACGGGTTAATTTCAACTCATTTTCACCAGAAACCAGCGTAGTTTACCAGTTTTTGGTGGAAATATTACCGGCCGCCACTTTCAGTTACCAGATTTCGGTGGACGCTTTACCGGAGCCACTTTCGGTTAAAATCCGGCAAAAACTTCCAGTGACATTCGGTGGAAACGGGTTAATCTCCACTCATTTTCATCAAAACCAGCGTAGTTTACCAGTCTTTGGTGGAAATATTACCGGCAGCCATTTTCGCTGGAAGTTTTACCAGAACCACTTTCGATTACCCGTCGCTGGAATCCTACCGGAAGCCACTCTTGTTTGCCGGTCACCGAACTTCACTGGAAGCCGACGCAAGGGGAACGGCTAAATGCAAGGAAGCCAAGACGAGCACGGGGACTGATTTTGTAATGGTGGCCGCCAATGCGGTGGCATTCTCGTGAGTGCGTGTTTTAGCTCGAGACGTGCGTGCAGCGAACTGTTTTGACGATCCAAAAAGGTGGGCAGCGATCACCGGCGACTCGCTATTTGCGACAGGCAAAAGTCGGGGCCAGAGCAGGTACGAGACCACTCAGGCGGCATTCTCGTGAGAGCGAGTTATAACTCGGGACGACGTCGCAACCCTCAAGAATTGCGTGCAGCGAAATGTTTTGACGATCTAAAAAGGTGGGCACTTTCACCCGTTTTTATCCGAAACCAGTTTACCAGTCTTTGCTAGATTATTTACCGGCAAACAGATTTCGCTGGAATTTCACCGGCATCGGGTTTCCAGATTTCGCTGCAATGTCACCGGCAGCCACTTTCGTTTACCAGACGACCCGGTTTTGCTAGAAATCTTGCCCGAAACGGGTGACTCGCTTCCCTGTTTACCGAACTTCACTCGAAGTCGACGCGAGGGGAGGGGGAAGCCGAGACGAGCCGGGGCAACACCACCGGGGACTGGGTGTGTAATTATGGTGCCTCGCACCAAGGACGAGTCCCCACGCACCCTCTCTCCCTCGCATTGGGTTCGTGGGGGAAATGCGAGAGGGTCGTTTTGCTGACTTTTTTTTAAGAAAACCGGTTTCTTTGTCCGTCAACGAGCAACGGCCGGCCAGGAACGAACGCTCAGTCTCGGCTTCTCGTTCCATGTGTGCGACCTGTATTTTCCAAAGCAGCTGGGTGTGCAGATGAAAAAAAAATATTTTTCAGTGACCTGTTTCTTACGCGTCTTTGTCCGTCCGGCTTCAGATGCATCCAGCGAGCGCAAAAGACTGTGCCCAAGATTTCTCAACGTCAGACTATGTTCGTTTCGCGCGTTCGTGGTTTTCGCTAAGCGTGCTACTGACAGCGTGTATGTGTCCGCCTGGTGTACCCGCGGCGACGATATCAGGGACGACATCGTGACTGTGCCCGTGATTTCTCAATGGTGGCGGATGTTCGTTCCGCGCGTTCGTGGTTTTTGCTAACCGTGCTTCTGACAGTGTGTATGTGTCCGCCAGGTGCACCCGCGGCGACAGCATCAGGGACGACATCGTGAGTGTGCCCGGGATTTCTCAACGGCGGCGGATGTTCGCTCCGCGCGGTCGTGGTTTTCGCTAAGCGTGACAGTGTGCATGTGTCCGCCTGGTGCACCCGCGGCGACGACATCAGGGACGACATCGTGATCTTTGCCCGTGATTTCTCAACGGCGGCGGATGTTCGTTCCGCGCGGTCGTGGTTTTCGCTAAACGTGCTACTGACAGTATAAGTGTGTGTGTCTGTGTGGTGCACCTGCGCGGTTTTATTAGTTGAACTACCGTACGTCTAGGAATTTATCCAGCGGCATTGTGAGTACCTTGAAAGATATCTTTTGCGACAAAGAACTCGGTTGTTCATATCTTGTCTGATTGCTTTTGTCTACAGCTGTGCAAATTCTTTCACTGGTATCGACCCTGCTAAATAAATGCATAGAACCTCCAGGTCTATATAGACGAACCATTTTAATTGTTACCAAATCGTCCAGAATCTGGTAAACATACACTAACCACGGTTCACAGGCTTCCTCCTAATCGCCTTCCGTTGACGTCCGAAAAAAGGAATAAAAAAACACGGTAAATTCCGGTCAATCTGGTGATCTTCTGGTAAATTCTGGCTTTACTGGAAGTGAAAAGAGTCCCATAAGCCAGTAAAACAGATTTTTACTGGAAATATACTTCCGGTAAAAATCTGGTGACATTCTGGTAAAAAATATGGTGACATTCTGGTAAACAATCTTGTGACATTCCGGTAAACTACGGCTTTACTGGAAGTGAAAACAGTCCCGTAATCCAGTAAAATAGACTTTTACTGAAACTGACATTCCGGTAAAAAATGTTTTTCAATAGGGGTGGCCGAGTGGCTAACGCACTTGGCTTCTGCGCAAAGTGTCCCAGGTTCAATGCCTGGAAGCCGCACATCAATTTTGTTAGTTTGTTAGAAAGTGTTTTTGTTTATTCGAGAAGCTTCTTAATCTTTCTCGTTAGTTCTGGGTCAGAATGTTCTAGGCCCGAATATTTTATTTGCAATTTTCGCGATACTTCCCTTTTCGAAAAAACGTGCTCCGTGTGGCTGTAGGCTCTCTCTTTCGTCAGCGTTTGATCCTCCCACTTCGCCGTCATCGACGCTCGCCTTCAACGCCTGTTATTACTCTTTAGTTTTGGCACAAGTTCGCCTTATCAAACGTTTAGTTTCTTCGACAGTCCCCGTCTCGCCAATTCATCGGTGACATACTGGTGGGTACGTCACCGATTAGGGGTATGCTGCACGAACATGCGGGGTACCACATGTTCGTGCAGCATAGCCTTGCGAGGGCCCTCAGCGCGAGCCCGACCTTGAACCCACTAGGGAGACCAAGACGCTTACTAGCCGCCTCAACAGTCGGTGGTGCTTCTTGTGCTAGCTCTTGACGCGTGCACGAGGTGGTAAGTTGCCTAGTTGCGTATTTCTTGATAATTGCGCTCAAAGCACAGGCAGTGATACCTTTTAACAGGACATTACTAACGTCCTGCTAAATCTGGGAGAGTGTACAGGGAGACGTAATGGCTCCTGGCACGGTGCAGCGCTGCAACAATTTTTGAATAACAGGGCCGTGGTGCTGGAGTTTCTACGTCCCCCACTGGAGGTCAGTGCGGTGCATGAATCCGATACGACTGCTGCGTCAGCCTTGGACTGAAACTTGGCTCCCCCCTGATTGGACACAAGTCCCAGCTGAACGATGACGCAGAACTTGTGATCAATTCGTGCACCGCGCTGACCTCCGGTACGTGACGGAGAAGCTCCTGCAAAAAGACCATGGAATCTACGAGGGGTTGAGCGGAAAGATGGAAAGAAAGGAAAGCGGGGCGGAAAAATGGACGAAGCGGTCGACAGAAAACTAAATTATTTGAAATAAATTATTCATGGCAATCAATTAGTTTTCGAAGTATTTGCATGCAGTATTTGGCCATGACAGTATGCGTACAGAATATATTACAGAATATATGCCTCCAAGTTACTAAGTGCGATGACTCCGAGCGTCTTACCTTTGCAAGGCTTTCTTCAAAGTTCATTATGCTCTCAGCAACTTGTGTTTTGTTAGGACGCTTTTGATGAACTAATTTTATAACTTTTATAATAAATTGTTTGTATGCCCCTTTTATTTTGTCTCGTTTTCTTTTGCTTATTCCATGCCCTTGCCAATCTGTCCAGGGTAGAACGTGAGGCGAAGCGGCAGACACCTGCATAAGATAAAAAATAAAAATGTGATAAAAATAGCACCAATGATAGTCAAACAAACACATTAAGCCCGATAGCAATACTAAGATGATCCTCCAGGAGGAAAGCATTTCTGAAGTCTAATCAAAACGTGTCCATTTTGGGAATGCAACACTCCTACTTTTTTTTTTTTGCTACAAAAACTAGTATTTTTAGGTTAAGCAAATATGATGCATAATAATGAGTAAACTCTTATTTGATTGCATCGCAAGTTTAAACCGAAAATGGACTCTTAATTAACTCATAATGATTGACCCAACTTTTGGAGACCTCCTCGGCTCCCTCTTAATGAATAACTACGGCCATGGCATTTGAGAAGCAGTTTCGTATGTCTTCTAAGGTTGGACTGATGATAACTTCAAACCCGTTGACGGGGTAGTTTGAATTAGTCTAAACCTCCCTGATTTGGGTGTTCTCAAAGTTATTGCGGCTGTCTTTGACGTCGCAGTGTTCACTGTTGAGCAATCACAGATATAAAACAAAGCGCAAAATGGACACTCTGATACAGCCTAAAGTCAAAGGATCTGTCATCTAGTATCTTTGGTACAGCGAACTGTCTAACACATAGTTTGTAGGCGTGGGTTTTATCTATAGCCTATGGAAATTCAAGATGAAGTTTATGCACCACCTAGCTGCTGCCGTACATAAAAATAATGGTGAACAAGAGGATAAACGATGCAAACACAAAAAAGACAGAGAGGGAGAGAGAAAGTCGGAAGGCATTTTTTTATTCGTAGTTTATTTTTTGTGCGGGGGGAATATGTCTATAAATTGTTTAGCTTCTTCTTTTATAAAATGTATTTGTTTCCACAAAGAATCTCAAGGGAAGAAGGTAAAATGCCACATTTCTATTGAGTAATTTTATACCCAGTTTTGTCGCTTTTGAAAAAAAAAGCTAAGAAAAGAATTAGTCACAATAAAAGTTTCTTGTTAATCTATGATGTGCGGCCTATTTTTGACAAGACTGCTTTGACATAATTTGTCATAAATAAAATAGCTGCCTAACATCGCACCTTGTACCTTTTGGCGAGAAATTTGGAGCCTCGTATTTTAGGATAAATCACAAACTTTGCTAACTAGACACTATAGACATACAGTAGTTTACACGTGCCATCGACTGGTACCATTTTTTATCATTTATTTTTTTTTTTTATTGTAAAACAAAATCAGTTTAGCCCAAATTTAAACATTCGTTATTAAAATATATCTAAATATATTATTTTCGATTATTCCTATTAATACCATCTATCTGCTGGCTTTATTAGACTTCCTTTTTCTGTTCAATTCTTTGAAGCAGATCAAATACATCCATGCACCCGAATCGTCAAAATGCTAGTTTCACAAGTTGACTTAACTACAAGGTGGTTTAGCCTTAAAATGCTATGTGCATGCCAGTTGTTTCGGAGGTGAAGGGGTGACGATCGCAGGAAGTGGGGGAGAGGTGTAACGGGGAAGGTTATGAGGACGTGCCGCCCTTACGAAACAGTGTCTTCCCCAACCCCCTCGCTGTTCCGATGCCACTGGCTCTGGGTGTTTTTTATCAGAATATTTTGGTTCGGATGCGTATTGTTTTGATTTTCAGTTTCGTATATAAATATATATTATCTATGTATGTTTCAGCGCTTGCCGTGTTAGTTTCCTTCCCGACGATTGTTTTGACTGGATCCTAACGGCTGTTTTTAACCAGAAGACAACATGTACAACCTGTAGACCTCGTTTCGCCCATGGCTAGCTTTCTGGGAAATTCCGTGGAATAAAACGTTTTCAAGGAAATAATAATATGCGAACTATTTTGCGTTTTATAATATCTCCGAAATTACAATCCTTGGGAACATTGCGATATTCTGCCAAGAAAAGCATAAATTCACAATTTTGGTGAATGCGGTCCATGGGATTTACTTAGAGAAAAGTTGAAGAGCCTTAAAATAAACTCTATATGGGTCCAGAAGTTAAATAACTGCTTTTTGATTTTTTTTATTACTGTCATCTAAAATGCCTCTTGAAAATATTGCGATATTTGCAATATTTCTAAGTTTAAATTCTAATTTTAGTGCATGCGTCAAGTCGTTGATGTCCCAGAAAGTTGGGGATGGCTAGTATTTTATTACACTTCAGCTTTTTGCGTACTCGATAGCATATGTATAGGATTGCAGGTGTATTTTCTTTTGTAAGCAATTTTTGTGATGAACTCTAGTGTACAAGGATCGAAATATGTCTCGAAAGGTCAAAGGAACCATGCATTTCTTATATGTGTTGTATAAAACATGTTAATGGTGTTTGATATAAAAAAGAAAATAGGCCGCACGTTATACATTTACAAAAAGATACCGTGAATGCTTTAGGTTTTACCTTTTTATAACAACCCACAAACTCGATGGCAAAATTAGGTATCCGAAATGTGTGATTTCACTCTGCTACAATTAAACATCTCATATGTAAAAAAAGATGTCCTAAAAAAATAAAGAGCGACTTTTTTTAATTACGAAAACGGGGCTATTACAAATACGTTTTCGGCATATCAAAATAAACAATGTTACACGTGTGTTGTTAAACCACTCCTAGAAATCTAATATAAGCATCCAAGCTATAAAAGTTTTTCGGGAAGCAGGTCATCTCTCTTTAAGAAAGGGGAAACGGTTTCATTTTTTTTTTTTTTTAATTCTTCATGTAGACATGCTTTCAACTTAAGAGTACGTACCACTAGAGTGTTTCGGGACGAACCTGATTTGATTCGTTTCACCTCCACATTTAGGAATGGGTAAAGACCTGTAGAATTTAGTACGCTAAGGTAGTTCATGCGGGGCGTTCCTGGTTGCAAAGCCCATGACATTATGCCATGTCCCTTGAGTAGGTTTTTTATTACTTCGGCCTCTTTCCTGTAGTGACCTGTTTGTAACAAAAAAATCAAGGATCTCTTTTATATTGTAGTAATTTTGTCCTAAGGAGTGAATTAGTGTTTTATCAAATAATGTGCGGATAATTCACGTCCAAGTACATCCAGTGCCTGAAAAGCGAACACGGTTAGTATGAAACATACCAGTACCTTAACTTCTAGGTGTGGGCAATTAATACTTTTTATCTCGAATCGAATTCGAATCAAAAAGTGCGAAATGGTAGCTACAATGTTGAATATCGAATCGAATATTGGGGGCTCGACATCGCTGCTGACGCCATGACGAAAACGCACTTGTTCATTTAGGTGCGTCTCCTGTCCGCTACCATCCCACCGAAACTTGCAGTGGATTACCCGACGGAAGCCCGTGGTCCCGGTGACGACGCACATCATCTGTTCAAGGAGTATGACACCGCATCAACGCCGTACTCGCTCACCCTAGTAAACACAGCCAGTTTCACCAACTTCGCCTGGCAACCAGGAACATCGACTGGGGAGTGTCTACTAAAGCCCCATCAACCGCCCGGCCAGTTGGGGCTCGACATCGCTGCTGACGCCATGACGAAAATGCACTTGTTCATTCAGGTTGGTTGCCTAAAAAATGTCAAATGTTTCCGCAATAATGATTCGTGCCTCTTTTCAGTGTCGAGCCCCTAATGTGTGCACTTCATGGAAGTATTTTTGTTACTACTGTTTTCATTACTCATACGTGACTTTGGTCTCTCGACTACTGTTAGTTTTGTCGGGAGACGTAGAGTCTAACCCGGGCCCTCTGACTGTCAGTGAGCATCTAGAAACCATTCTTGCTACAGTTCAGAGAATTGAGGCTTCGCAGACTGAAATTTTGGCAAAAGTAGCGTCCTTAGAAAACGAACAGAAGGCAACTGACGCAACTTGTCAGCAAATGTATATCAGGTTACCTCCAGTAGAAACAAGGCTAGAGGCGAGCGCTACATCGGAGATTCCATCCGTCCTTGAGATGTCCGTCAAGCTAGCCAACATACAGAAACAGTGCGAAGATAACGAAAACAGGCTTCGGAGATCAAATCTGTTATTTTTGGCTGCCAGGATGACCCAGTGGAAACATGGAGCCAATCGGAAAGAAAAATTGTTGACTTCTGCGCAAATAATTTAGGCGTACAGCTGGATTCCTCCAATCTAGAAAGATCGCACCGCTTAGGGAAATTTCAACCTGGTACAAATAGGCCAATCATCGTCAAGTTTACCAGATTCAAAGATAAAGATAGCATCTTGGCTGCCGGATTCAAACTGAAAGACAAAACGTTTGTTATTGATGTGCAATTTGTTAAAACGAACTTTGAATGGCACGCTTAGACTCCTTCCGTACACATAAAGTTTACTACAGGCAAAGCGCATGGACTCTGAAGAATCCTCGCGAACGGCGAGGATTTTTCAGAGTCCGTGCGCTTTGCCCGTAGTAAACTTTACAAGTACGGAAGGAGTCTAAACGTGCCATTCAAAGTTCGTTTTAACAAATCGCACATCAACAACAAACGTTTCGTCTTTAACTTGGAGTCTAAGTCTGCGGTAGAGCTTGCATAACTACAGGGTGATTGACGGGGCGGCCAGGCTCTTTAAATCGACCGCAAAATTCGATTTCTTAACCTCTCGCGCTACGACTTTGTGCAGCGTTGCCCACAGATGGTGGATTTGTTTTTGTAAAATTTGCAAAGAGCGAACTTACTTGAGGAAAAAGTAAAGAAAGAAAAAGGCTTAGCTCCTATGGAAACGCAGCGACGCCACCGGTCTTCAAACAACACGGCGCCGTTTCGCACGGGAGCCAAGAGATGACTCAACGAACGCCGCCAACGAACGAGCATACGGCGCCGAGAGCCGGCGTTTTTAGCGGACGATCTTCTCGACTCAAAAGCACCGCGCGTTCCGCAGGCGGCGGCAGTCGCAGAACCAAAGACACGCGTTAGTAAAGAGGAACTGCAAAGCAGACGACATCAGTACCCCGAAAACAAAAAAAGTAAAACAAAACCCACAAACCATTTTTTAATCGATTATGTGTCCATTCAATGTGTTTTATTAGTAAGGATGATAAAATAATGCATTGCACTGATATCAGAAAAGCTCGCGCCGCTTTTGATTCAACAAGATCGTCTGCTAAAGAAAACACGCCGGCTCTCAGCGTCGTATGCTCGTTCGTTGGCGGCAGTTTGCGTCACGACCGCTTGCGCCATCGCTTGTCTCCCGTGCGAAACGGCGCCGTGTTGTTTGAAGACCAGTGGCGTCGCTGCGTTTCCATAGGAGCTGAGCTTTTTTCTTTCTTTTATTTTTCTTCAGGTAAGTTCGCTCTTTGCAAATTTTACAAAAACAATGCACCATCTATGGGCAAGGCTGCACAAAGTCGTAGCGCGATAGGTTAAGTAACCAAATTTTGCGGTCGATTTACAGAGCCTGGCCGCCCCTTGAATCACCCAGTAGGTACATGTAAAAAAAGCAAAGCATTGTCATCTTCCCCTCATATTGTAACGCGCCATAAGAATAATACATTTTCTGTCTGTTTTTACAAATATTCGCAGCATCATACCAAAACGAGACGAGCTGCATAGTGTTCTTGGGGTCAATTCGCCTGACATAGTCATTCTCACCGAAATCTGGTTAAAACCTGATATTGAAGATAAAGAAATTTTCCCTTTACATCTATGCTAAAACATTTTTCGGCATGAGCGGCCCAGCCGGAGAGGCGGCGGTGTGCTAATTGCAATAAAAAGGCATATTTCTTTTTTTACATTTATTTAATAAACCATAGCTTAGAATTTATGTGTATATGCATTTGTACGCCGTCTAGTGAAGTCATTCTTGGTGTATGTTATAGGCCACCCGATTGTGCTTCATTCTTTCATACTTAACTGTGCTCTGTCCTTCTGGACAAAAGAAATCGTTTCCCCAAAGCTGACTTGCTTTTTGTGGCGATTTTAATTTTCCTTCCAATGACTGGTCTAATCTATCACCCGGAGGCTCCGGCGCATCAAAATTATTCTTAGATATGTGCCTCACTTTAAACTTCACGCAGCTAGTTGATAAACCAACACGTTCAGATAACATTCTCGACTTGATTTTAACTATGTCATCAGACCTTGTCAAATCTATTCACTACTGCAATGGGCTCAGTGATCACAAAGTTCTGCACATCGACTTGTCACTCCCCGTTTTCATGAAGCATCCCATTTCCAAAATCATTCACGACTATAACAAGGCTGACTACGCATCAATTAACCATGAGTTGGCTATTTTCTGCGATAATTTCATTCCTCATTTTTATTGTAGATTATTATAAGAAAACTGGACTTTATTCAAGAATAAAAAGAATAATCTTGTTCACATGTTTGTTCCAACCATTTACATATGCTCTGATGCAACGAACCTATGGTATACAAAAAACTTTGCTATCATTAGGTAACAGGAAGAAAAGACTTTTCGCAAAAGCGAAACGTACGAACACTCCCGAAGTTTGGGATGCTTATAATTCCGCCCTAAAAGTGTACATCAGTAACCACAAACTATCAAAAAACATTTTTTTTTTTCACGACTTACCTAAGATACTTCGTACTAATCCAAGGAAGTTTTGGAACTTGGTCTTGCCGAAAAGTGGCAACCCTATCACCCATCTCACAAACGCTAATGGTGACCCCATCCCAGAGAGCGACTGCCCTAGAGTGTTTAACGATTACTTTTCTTCAGTTTCTACCAACGAGTGTTTGGACAGCTTTCCCATTCTTCCCGATAAACCCTATGAACTTATGCTTCTTATCACTGTTAACTCTGCCGGAATAAAGATCTCATTGATAAACTCAAACTTACATCATCTGCTGGTCCCGATAACATCAACTCTAAAATCTTAAAAAAATACTATAGTTCGCCTCACCCTACGATGGACTAGAGGCAAAAGCTACGCACCGAGAGATCCAATCGCGAGCCAGTTAAAAATTGTGCGGTGTTTCGCTTAGATGCACGTATCGTTGCCCGCGTCTCGGATCACTGATGAGGGGACAGGTGGACAGTGGTTCGAATCGAAGAGCACTGAGTGACTCAACAATTTTACATCGCAAATAAAGCCAAGACTTATGGGCTTTTTGCAGCGTCGAAGCTTTAGAAACCATGCGGGGCTTTTGGATCCGAGCACTATTCCTCCACCCCTAATCAATGTTAAGCGTGTCATAGTATAGCGTGGAACATGATTGGACCTGGCGGCCCGTGGCTTTGGCTTTTAGTCCATCGTAGGATGAGACGAAGTATAGTATAATTTCTAGCCAGGTTTTAGAACTGATCTTTACCCAATCACTATCAGAATGCCGCCTTCCTTCTGACTGGAAGATAGGCAGGGTCATTCCAGTTTTTAAGCGGGGTAGTCGCTCTTCTGTGTCTAATTATCGCCCAATATCTTTAACCTTTATTTCTTGCAAACTACTAGAGCGTATACGGTGCTCTCACATAATGGCTCACCTTACAAGTAATTTTTTTTTCTTTAAACAGCAGCACGGATTTCAAAAGGAACTTTCCTGCGAGACTCAACTTTGTGATTTTATTCATGACCTGCACACTAAACTTGAATGTCATACTCAGACTAACGCCGTTTTTCATGATTTCTCAGAAGCATTTGACCGTGTCCCTCATCAACGCCTGCTCTCTAGGTTGTAATCTTTTCGTCTTGAACCACTCACATTTGCGTGGATACGTGACTTTTTCTTGTCCCGCGTGCAGCTAACGTTCATTAATGACCAAGAATCTTCCTTAACAAACGTGTCTTCCGGTGTTCCGCAGGGGTCCGTTTTAGGCCATCTATTGTTTTTAATATATATAAATAACCTCCCTAGCGCTATTTCCTCTAGAATATGTCTTTTTGCAGATGACTGCGTTGTATATAACAAAGCAACAAGTGTTCAAGATAACAACCAACTTCAAGGTGATCGCATTAAAATTAACAAATGGTGCAATGACTGGTTGATGTCGCAAAACAGCTCTAATTGCAAACTAATTCACTTCACTAGAAAAGAATCTGCACTGTCCTACCAATACTACCTGGACTTCGATTTAATTGAGACTGTTAGTTTGTATAAATATATTGGTATAAGACTAACACCAGACCTCTCCTGGAATAATCACATTGAAGCCATCACTGCTGACGCATCAAGAACCCTTGGACTAATAAGACGTAGCCTGCGATCTTCACCTCCCATTCTCCGCAAGCTGGCGTACGACACGTACGTCAGACCTAAATTAGAATATGCCGCTACCATCTGGAATCTTCATCAAATTTACCTAATTAACAATCTCGAAGCAGCTAAAAACAATGCTGTCCGATTCATCTTGTCTACCTAAGATCCTTCATTCAGTGTTTCCGCCTTAAAAAGCCAGCTTTCCATGTCCTCTTTGCAGCTCCGCTGGAAAGTCTCCCAGCTCTGCCTTTTTTATAAAATCTACTACCACATTTCAGACCTTAAAAATGAGTTGCTATTACCCCCCGACCGAACATCATCCCGCCTTAACAACGCACGTCCCATCAAATGTATTTCAGGCTCGACGAACGCATTTAATCGATCATTCTTTCCTCAGTCCATGAGCGACTGGAATAACCTCCCATCGTCCATTGTCACCACTCTGGACCCGAATAATTTTCTATCTTGTATTAAACTTCATTTTTCTTCTTACTAGTTCTATGATTTGTGTAATTATGAGCAGTCCTGAGTCTGTTAAGTGTGTTAAGTTTATTAGTTTCCTTTTGTGTTTTTTATGTATTCTCGTTTTTTTTTTGTATTGTATAAATCTTGAAAACCCCCCTTATGTAATGCCCTTCACGGACCCTTAAGGTGTAAATAAATGAACATGAAATGAAAACAAAAGCTGCATTTCTATTGCGGACAAACTACACAAAAACCGCTTAAACAATAAAAAAAAGGTTTATATGCTCACTCTAACAAAAGCACGTAGAACAAAGAGCCACTAACACGAATAAAAGGGCATTAACTATTACACTCCAGTGAGACACTTGGGGCGCAATTGACAAATGTGTTCACCCATTCTCGCTTGGATACTCAGCGCCGGCAGCGTGTTAGGAGGATAGAAAGACGCTTAACTGTTTGAATCCAAGCTCTGAATCTGAGCGACGCCTTACGCCACCAAGCCGCGGCACCTCGCTTAAAGGCCTGACCACACTAGCGTAAACGGCGCCGCCGGTCGGCGCCACCGGGCGGCACCGCCTTCCGGCGTCCCTACGCGAGGAGTCCACATTGTCCTCCGTTTTGCGGGGGTCACGTGACAGCACTGGCTCTCGCGATCGCGCGCGCACCTCTCTCGGATTTCCCGCTCTTTCGTCGTCTGCTCTTCGGTAAATATTTCCGTTTTGGCTCTCATCTTTCGCATTTAGCAGCATCGAAACCGCACTCACTGCCTACATGGTAGGTGTCCATGATGACCTGGTGATCAGCGTGAATGTGATAATCCTAGCCTGCTCGTTAATCTTGCGACGTCGCCGCGCTCTGAAGGGAAGGAGGCGCAGGTTTTGGGTCCGGCCGAGTTGCTTCTACCGAAACACCGAAGGACAGGTCAGTGCTTTGCTGCCCCGGCGGCGCGCCAGAGATGAAGGCTACTTTCGAAAGTGTCACCAAATCAACATGACATCCGTCACAGCACAGACGACATGCAACAAGTGCCATGGAGAAGCTCACCTGTAATTCCGAATTCCTCTCCTATAATTTCCCAGCGGTTGTTTTAGCGTCATTATCTAGGTAGTCTGGCTGCGTCTTGTCATATAAAAAGGGAAACAGTCGCACAGTTTCAAGGAACCGCTCCGTTGCGGAAGGCGTCGGGGGGAAATAGGGATAGCAGACGACACGAAACACGTCCTTCGGAACGACGCGCGGCGGAGACCGGTTTGAGCGTTGCCATGGCATCGCGACGTCACTATCTACGCCACCTCCCATTGGCTCCTCTCTTCTGCGGCGAGCGGCGGCGCGCTCTGAACCGTGCAAGGAGCGGTTGGCTTGGCGGCGCCGTCCGGCGTCCTGCTGAAGCCGAAAACTGGTTTCGGTCGGCAACCGGCAGCGCCGACCAGCGCCGACCGTCACGCCGTTGGCCTCCACGACGCCAATGTGGCCGTGCCTTAACACGGCGCAAGCTACGGGTTAGCGGACGAAACAAGGAGGTGGGTTCTATTTTTGGTGTGCCTTCGTGTTGTGGCAATTAATTGGCTTATTAGGGACGCAGCAACTGGTTTGTAGTGCAAACACCTGGCGGTCGTTGGCGGAAGGGAGTTGAATTCAAAATGGCGACACTCGTAATTAGTGGGGTTTTCGTCGATCGCGACGAAGGAGATAGAGCTCGACCGCTTCGTTCGAGCAATATAGCTACTTTTCATCGCGATAGTCAGGAGAGACATGTTATAGAAGGCTTGACTAAAATTCATCCGAGAGCCGTGAGGGCTTTGCTACTATACGGATGGCGTTCTTGAATAAACTAAGAGTTTTGCCAGCAGCATTCGATACGTCAAAATATCCGAGGAGTTGACTATTCGAAATTCGAAAATGGAATCGAGCTATTCGGTCAGTCGCTATTTGATTAGAATTCAAAACCAGAATATTCGCACACCCCAAATTGTTATACATAAAACTTTTTAAAAATGTTTTTTTTAATACACAAGTTTATCACGCCGCCTTACTTATTCGCACTTATATTCAACCTCTCAAGTCCGTGACAAAAACAAGCGAAGCAAATTTCTACTCATATTTAAACCGGCGATCAACCAGTGACCCCAGCACATATAAACAAACTACATTATTTGATTAGGTCGGTGGGCATCTAGCGTAAATAAAATAAGCATATTCTCTGTTATCACAGCGTATTCAGCCTCTTTATCAATGGCACTCCTTCATCAAATGTCGAATGGATCGAATAAATTATTGTCCGCACATTTCACAACCATATTCGAACCATTACTGACACAGTTAAATAAATGTACCTATAACGGTGTTCATAAGTGTATGTGTGCGTAAGTATATAAATTAGTGATGGACCGAATCTGCCGAACTTCAGATTCGGCAAAGTTCGGCAAATGCCGAACTTTTGAAGGAAAGTTCGGCAAAGATTCGGCAAAAATTCGGCAAATGTTTGCGCACGCGCGAGAACGCGACGGAGCCATGGATTGCAAATGGACGCCGTGCAGTCGTGCGGTTCAGTGGCGGTTACCATCGTGGAGTGTACCGGGTGGATCAAGGAGACGGCAGGCTCTTTAAATCGACCGCAAAATTCGGTTTCTTAAAGGGATACTGAACCATATAATTTAGTGTCCATAATAAGTGGCGCACGTTCTTTCCACGAGCCAGCAGCCGCCGGTGTGCGCGAGCACACGCAACGAAAATGACGTCAAAGATCTCCATTCGCGGTTAAGATGGCAGTGAAATGCATGGGCTTCGGGCGAAAGGAGAATAAAGACAAGTTTTTCATCTATACAGGGGTGTCTGGTGTAAAAGGTAAGCGATTAATTAGTCTAACAAGCATTTCGCTTTCACTTGTAGAGATGAAAAGCCTGTCTTTATTCTCCTTTGGCCCGAAGCCCATGCATTTCACTGTCCTCAAGCGCGAATGGAGGTCTTTGACGTCATTTTCGTTGCGAGTGCTCGCGCACACCGGCGGCTGCTGGCTCGTGGAAAGAACGTGCGCCACTTATTATGAACACTAAATTCTATGGTTCAGTATCCCTTTAACCTATCGCGCTACGACTTTGTGCAGCGCTGCCCACAGATGGTGCATTTTTTTTTGTAAAATTTGCAAACAGCAAACTTACCTGAGCAAAAAGTAAAGAAAGAAAAAGGCTTAGCTCCTATGGAAACGCAGCGACGCCACCGGTCTTCAAACAACACGGCTCCGTTTCGCACGGGAGACAAGAGAGGGCGCAAGCGGTCACGACGCCAACTGCTGCCAACGAACGGGCAGACGACGCCGAGAGCCGGCGTATTTAGCAGACAAGGAACTGCAGCTGCTTGTTGTTACCGCGCCTGTTTTTGTTTCTGTGACTGTCGCCGCCTGCGGAACGCGCGCTGCTTTTGAGTCGAAAAGATTGTCTGCTAAAAACGCCGGCTCTCGACGTCGTTTGCTCTTTCGTTGGCGGCGTTCGTTGCGCCATCTCTTGTGTCCCGTGCGAAACGGCGCCGTGCTCTTTGAAGACCGGTGGCGTCACTGCGTTTCCATAGGAGCTAAGCCTTTTTCTTTCTTTACTTTTTCCTCAGGTAAGTTTGCTCTTTGCAAATTTTACAAAAAAAAAATGCACCATCTGTGGGCAGCGCTGCACAAAGTCGTAGCGCGGCCGAATTTTGCGGTCGATTTAAAGAGCCTGCCGTCTCCTTGATCCACCCGGTAGAACAACCAGCGGTTATGGCGCGGTGTGGAGTAGGCAACACGGTAATGGCCAGGGGGGCTATGTTGCGCTTTTTGGACTCCCAGGAGACTTGGAAGAAGGAAGTGACGTCAACGACTAGAGCAAACGCAGATTGGATGTTGACAGAAGAAAACAAAATCAACATCCAATCTGCATTTGCTGCGTTGTTGACGTCACTTCCTTCTCCCTAGTCTCCTGGGAGTCCAAAAAGCGCAACATAGCCCCCCTGTTCACACATGCAGCGGAGCGCTACAAGCATAGCGCTAACCTCGCGCTAAGCGCGTGCTGACCGGAGCGTTCACCAGCTATGTATCGCACCGCGAAAACTGTTGCACGTGGCAGGCGATAAGTAGCTGACGGCACGTGAGGAGCGCTACATCAGCGCTTCGCTTCATGTGAGAACCAGCCTTTACTGTGCGTTTGTGCGAGTGTGGTTCTCTGCAATATTTTCTGCCTCAAGAATAGAAGATGGACCAGTAATTTACGCAGTCCACTGCGCAAGTGACAGATGATGCGGTGCATTCTGAAACATTGGCCGACAATTACTTTAAAGCACTCCTCGCAATTATAACAATTCTGTTTTCGGCTCAGGAGTGGTGTGTTACAAAACAAAATAATATTGCTTTTTCAATTATTGTTATTTTGCGATTTTCGATCATGTACCTGCATAAAACTAAACACAGAACTATAATGCTCGACGTTGCACATTTGACATTCCTAACTCTCCCTATCTTCCGAAACGTTTGTGTGTGTCCTAACACCAGAAATTGGCATTTTAAAGGTAATTAAAAACGAGACGTTGCGAATATGGGAGGCACACTTTCATGCAAAGTTGACGTCAAGTGACTCAAATCGAAAGATATGCACATTTACAATGTTATTATCATCTCTGCTGGTGAAGGCACAGCAACAGTTTTATTCGTTTTAGCGCACGAAACGGTGACTTCCAGAGAAAGCAAGAACGCAGAACAATGTACACACACACATGCAGGCTTGCGCTGATGATGCCTCAAAACCGAAACTCTCGTAGCGTGATTCGCCACGCTCACTTCTACCCAACCTCGTTGTCACGCCCCTTCTGCAAGGAGTCACTAAAGGTGCCAGTAAACACACAAAAACGACACCGATACAATTATCTTGTAGAATATCACCTTATTTAGTAATAACTATGTCAATATGCACTAGATGTTGCATATAAGATGAGAAAAAAGGAACATAAAACCCTTTTTCGCCAGAATAAATGAAATATCAACGTTAAGTCTGGTAACAACGTATTTTTGCCGAATCTTTGCCGAATCTTTAGAAAAGTTCGGCAAAAGTTCGGCTTTGCCGAATCCCGAGATTCGGCGCCGAACTTTCGATTCGGCAAAAGTTTGGCCCATCACTAATATAAATGTCTCGAATTATTCAAATTAGTTTTAAGCCTGCAGTTTTTCATTTAAGGGAAACATGTAGTCAGTGAATTCTACATTGATTATACGGGTGAGGCAAGTTTTCGGAGGAGTGAATGGTATTGAAAGCGTTGAGGAACATTAGTAGCTTGACCCCCGCATTTGTCCAAGCAATAGAGATATCTATCTTAAGACTGTTAAACTTGGGTGATATTCGCTGATTTCAAGCAAAACGGTACACTTAAAACACCACAACACTATTGGCTTAAGTAACAAGGTAACGTGTTCCCGGTGAATAAAATCTTGAATCCCTCGCACATTTTAGCAAATTATGGTTCTGTTCTCTGTTTATATTTAACAAAATACTATATGCGTCCAGTCATGTAATACATCGCCCCAAACACCACCTTTCGCCACGATTGTTAAGCTGCCTGGGGTGGGAGGAAAAGGGGGGGAGACAAGCGGAGGGGGGCACCGCAATTTCTTGAGGCTTATGCAGCCGAAAAACTGTCTTTATAGCATCTTCCCAGGTATCAGAGCTTTTTGGGCCAAAATTTGAGTTTACGGTCTTAAACGGTCCGAAGAAGAAAAGGTAGAGCCAAGCTTGACCTTCTTTGGACAGAGTCTGGGTATTGTGGCCCTAATTCGCCAAACAAGTGCCAAAGTTAGGCTTCACTGCTGATTTTTCAGATGTAATCTGGCATCCTTGGGTCAAAATCCCTAAAACAAGTACCAGAGGTAGGCTTCACTTCCACTTCTGATTGTTTGTTTATAATGTAGCAGCGCTCGATCTAAATTGCAAAACAAGTGTCAGACATCGGCTTCACTGCTAGTTCTTCGGTCCATACGTGACATCTTTGGCTCAAGTGTGGCACCTTGCCAAGTTTATGGCGAGCGAAACAAACATTATAAAAACACCCCTAAAAAGTACTTTGGTTATTAACTAAAGCCTTGGATCAAATTCGTATTAGGCCCAGGTAAGGTCCCTCGAATTGCCAAGCCTGTGCCAGGTTAGGAGTCTCTCTACACTCTAAGAAAAAAGTTGGCCTCAAGGGACTAACGGCAGCATTTGGTCCTCTGAACTCCCAGTTGCTCCCTGAAAGGACCATCTGGTTCAAGCTAGGTACCGAGCGCAAAAGCTGGGGACTAACTGCTCTCGACTGGGACTGACCGATAGGCGCGCGCGAGCAAAAGCATCCATTAGTCTCTCTTAGACAGGACGCATCTGTACGGTTTAGTCCCCGAAGGCAAACGGGATGTTCGCCAGGAGGACGGCTGCTATTTCGCTTGTCTTCGGGATCGGCGAGACTCAGCCCAGCACGGCTGAAAGTGTTGACAAAACTCGGACGAAACTGGCGAATTTGTTTAATGTGCAAGGAACGTTAAGACATTACATGGTAGAGCTTCACGCGTTATGCGAATGCGAGTTAACGAATGTGTTGACTCGACTTCACCCAACTATCTCGTCAAAAATGATCAATTGACATTTCACAAGTCCCATTCACGTAATTTTCCTTCGCGCAAAAAATGAGCATTTATCCAAACGCAACACCTCCAAATACTAACACTTTTTTTTTACTTTTAAATGAAACTTAACAGTTTGTAGAAGCAGCGCTTTCAACACCGGAGTCTCGCAGTCAGAATAGATGGTCACTTCAATCGCTAAAACTGAGTTACTGAGAACGAGTCGAGCCTCGTCTCTGCGTCTCCCCGTGACCAACCTTTCTGGGTAGTCCAATGTCGAACTCAAAATCCGCAACGACACACTTGATGCACGGCACGTTCCACTCAAAAAGCACATTCAGGGCAGTGTTGTACACGTTCCTCAAAATATGGAACGAAAGCTCGTTCACTCTCAGGAAAAAAGGGTGTAAAAGGGTGTATCGTTACACCCTTTGTCTCATATAATACACCCCAAAACTTTAATTCGACGTACAGCGCCCTATAGTCGAACAGACGGTCAGAAATTTTACGAGGGGCTTGATAGCCGTGTGGTACAACTTATTAAAATAGCTAATGTACGTTCTACAAACTACAAAAAACATAATTGGGGTTTTCTGGACCCTACTGTAAAAACTCAGTGGGTTTTTTTATGTGGTCTTTGATACGTACTTAAGCTATTTTAATAAGTTGTACCACAGGGCTATCAAGCCCCTCGTAAAATTTGGGGTCGTCTGTTCGACTCTAGGGCTCTGTACGTCGAAATAAAGTTTTGGGGTGTATTATATGGGACAAAGGGTGTAACGATACACCCTTTGTCCTTTTTTCTTGAGAGTGTTCCTCGTTCTGATTTTTGGAACGCGTTCCCGTTACAAGTTCCATTTGTGAAAAAGGAACTCGTTCCCGTTACAGTTTAAAAAATAGAACGTATCGTTACATGTGCGTTACATTTGTATTTTGATGATTGCCATATTCAATTAGATCAAACAAAGTTGTTTTTGTTGTTTTTTATCTATCCCATCAAATGGCCACATACAAATATGAATGCCGTAATGGAAGGACACCGGCAGAAGAAAACAAGCAGAGACGGTTTCATTTGTTGGTATATTCACCTTTCGAAATTTCAGCTTTGGGCCATATTCATCGTCCTGGTGAGCAATCCATTCAGACGAGCGAAATCTACCGTTACCCTACATTGTACGAGTGTTTTACAGGAACCTCAAGCGTTTCGATCTAACAAAGTGCCTTGTCCGAACTTAACAACACTTGCTTCTCGGTCTTCTTCGCTTGCTCCAAGACGAGCAAGAAGGGGGTATTGATTTTGCAAGGCCAGTCTCGAAAACTGCCAGTCCTTCGAGAAGGTTTGATTTGTTGTTCAGTTTTAAGGTGGGGGGCAAGGGGTGAAAGAATGAAGGTTAATTTTTGTGTATATTTTAGGTGACCAGTGTTCGGGATACAAGGTTGCGCTCGATGTCTTGGAACCTGTTCTTCTGTTGTAACTCTAGGCCTTTTTGTGAAAGTTCATGTGATGGCTGTAGTAGGCCTTAGATTTCTGGGTGTATGAGGATTCGTGGAAGCAAAGAAAATAGCTGAGTTTTAAACGTCCCTCTTTCTGTGTCTTTTCCTTCGACTTCAATTTTTCGTGTTTTTTTTTTTTTTCTTCTTTTACCGCAGTATCGGGGAATAAAAAGATGTATCAATGTCCATTAGCTCTCCTGCACCCAACTGTTTCCCAGCGAGAACCACGCAAAATAAACCCTAAGTAGCAAAAAAAAAAAGTTAACGAGACTGCTCTTCGTAGTGATAGTTTTCATGCACTTGAGAATTTCTTTCTTAGAAATAAATTGAAAATTATCCCACTGGACGAAAAAAAAGGAATGACATTCCTTGTTCCGTTCCAGTAAAATGTAACGAGTTCCCCTTCAAGTTCCACGGATGCAAAATGGAACGGCGGCGTTCCTTCGTTCCTTCGAAAAGGAACGCGTTCCAGAAACGCCGTTCCTTGGAACGCCGTTCCGTACAACACTGATTCAGGGGCAGTATCCAGACGCCTTCATGCCATCGTCGCTGTTTCAGATAACATTCCAGATGAACAACGAAGAACGAACCGCGCCCGGAACGTCACCCATGGCAACACCCTACTAATACAAAACAAATGCGAAAAAAAAGCCACTCGACAAAATTGAAAGTACTTAAGAGAGAGAGAGAGAGAGAGAAAAGAAAAAAAAAACGCGTTTGCTTGTACGTCACTCGACCGGCGTGTTGAAAATGGCGACCTTCTCCCGTCCTTGGAGCTCTGCTGTGTCCGTGTGTTGTGTGTAGTGGAAGGGGGAAAAAAAGATTTTTTTTTCTGCGCGCCTTCCCCCTCCCCCAACCCCCTACCCCGCATTCGTTCTTCTGCTCCTCGCTCACGCGGGGGGTTGGGCAGATGGGGCAGACAGGGTCGGTCGGGAAAATGGGAAGGGTCTTTGTTTGAAAAGAACCTGTTTTTAGTAAGTTGAAAGTTGAAATACAGCCTTCGTCGGAGGCTGGTCGCCGTTTTTTCTCCTTGTGTCGTCTCCGATCATGGCGGGTTCCAGTTTGGATTCACGGTGCCGAAGCACTGCACTTGATCTGTTCTGAAGTCACAAGTCAAGGGAACTCGATTAAGGTATGTCGAAGTATTTCTGTTTATGGTGTATTGGGAATATTCACTGGACGCCATATTTGTGGGTGCTGTTTAGGGCGCATGCTCAGAACGAGCTCACATCAATAGGTTGCTAAGACCGGAACTCTTGATGGTGCGGAATGCGCGTTGCAAAAGAACTGTGGAAGCTCGCCATCAGCACGCGCTCAGCATTCGCGCACACAGCTATGGCCGCCAGTGAATACTCCCTATTTATTAACTGCGGCTTCAGAAAGTGTTTTATTTTGAGCGCGTTCTCTCGCTCGCAAAGCGCGCGCCATGCTCTATTCTTTTTGGCACCATGGTTGCTGATTTTGTTATGCAGCGCAGAGACCTCATATTCAATCGCATCGAGCGAAACGCCAGTTCTACCGATGGCGTATTTTTTGTGTGTGTTTTGCAGACCCTGGCAGGATCGTTTGACCATAAAGGCCTGTCCACACATGCAGCGGAGCGCTACAATCATAGCGCTGACCTTGCGCTAAGCGCGTGCTGACGGCAACGGTCACCAGCTTTGTATCGCACCGTCAAAACTGTTGCTCATGGCAGACGAAAAGTAGCTCACGACACGTGAGCAGCGCTACATCAGCGCTTCGCTGCATCTGAGAACCGGCATTAATGGAGACATTTATTCGATTGTACAGTAGACTTCCACGTTGATGGCGGGAGCTCGTGCCGTCACTTTGAAGCATAGTTTGACCACGCACACGCTGGGTCTGTAATTCGCAGCGAACGGTCTACTAAAAATATAATATTGCGCTGGTCTGCTGTCAACAAATCGCACGTTGGATGTGAACCATTGTATCACTTATGCAGCCTATTTGTTATTTATTCTGCCTGTGTTATATCTCATACCTTTGTCGAGCGATCGGGTATTTCACGCTGCCCTGTTACTAATAATCTAAATTCCTCGCAAACAGGCAAGAAGCTGCCGGTGCCCCAGTAAACGGTGCTGGGACCACGACCGGTCTGGACAGACGTTCCAGTGTCCAAGCCATCGTCGACGCAAGTGCACTCTTCGAAATTAAGCCTTATCGTGGATTCGACCGCCCAGGAACTTCGACTTGAGTCATCCTTGAATGCCATGTGTATCTACGAGGCAATAAATCTAAGTTTAACCTGAACTGCACAATTTCGTTTCGGAGATTAGTGGCTCGGGACCAAATGTAAAGGATAAACCTTTAGTCCCAGGAGTCTAAATCCAAGGGCGCAACGTTTAGACCCAGGGGTCCAAGTGCAAGGGCCTAACAGTTGGTCCTCGGGGTTTATTTGAAACGGTGTAAGAGTTGGTCCCAGGGGACCAAGTGCAAGGGCCTAACAGTTGGTCCTCGAGGTGCAATTGAAACGGTGTAACATTTGATCCCATCGGACGAACTGCGAGAGACTAATGGAGGGGTGCAACTGTTACTCCCCTTCCCGTTAGTCCCCGAGGGGACTAATGGTTGTGGCAGCGCACTTGATCCCCTCGGAGACAATGTAGCGCTCTCCTTTTTCTTAGAGTGTAGCATGCTACGTGTGAAAACGGAAAGCATGGAGGTAGGAAGCTTCTCGAGGACGCCACTAAAGGTGAAAACAGAAGTGTGGAGAGACACGCCCCCAGCGATGACCAAAACCGCAGCTGCTTTGGTCACCCTCGGGTGCACCCGAGGGAAAAAGTAAAAAGGTGCTTACTATAACAAGACACTATTGACACATTTAAAAACCGAGGATGTAAAATTAAACAAGTGCGTATTCTGAAGCTTCGTTATCAGCGCCAATATTTAGTTGGCTCACAGCACAATGCTGGAATAGGTGTGCGTTTTGCTCAACACTATTTATATGTTATTACTCCCACAAAAAAAAAAGAATGAGCAGTTTCGTGTTAATTTACAGTTCAGCCTTAGCGATAGCTGCGACATGTCACGCTGAAGTGACTGGGAATCGCGTGTCGCGTGCGCGCCCAAATAAAGATTGGAGTCTACATGTATATCAAGATTCAAGTGCTAAAAAAAGTTTCAGCTATAAAATAAAAAATTGACCGCATCTCCACGTGGTGAATGATGTTGCTTGGGGCGAAGCTCTGGTGGTGCTTGTCTGCGTAGACGCCGAGCCGCAGCATGCCGAGCCTTTTCATTCATGTCAGTAGGAGAATGTGTGGTTTTCTTCTTTTTCTTTTTTTAAGCAGACAGATGGGATGGCATCTCAGAACCCCCTACTCTTTTTTTTTTCTTCTTTTTCTTTTTTCATAATTTTTTTCATATTTTTTTTTCAATTTCTTTTTTTGCCCTACACGAGCACGTGAGCATGTGCTCACGTGCTCGTGAGCACGTGATCCCACGAGCAGAAGCACGAGCACCCGACGCCGGCCTACGGCGGACGGACATACGAACATGGCTAGCCCCTAAGGAGCTTCGCCCCTAATATGTTTGTGATAAGATAGGCGGGTACAACGTCAGGACGCACGATGTATTCAGTAGTAGGTTAGTCTAAAAGTCTCGATTGAAGCAATAAACACTTTAGTAGCGTGAGCTACACTGGCCGAGGTTGAGCAGCTTCGCGTGGCTCGTGGAGAGCCGTGCTGCGCATGCGCGAGGAGCAGTGACGTCACACGGCGCACAGCTGGCGCGCCGGAGCCGCCACCGCCACGCGCTCCTCCGCCGCCGCGCGCGCCTCTCCGGTCTGCGCATTCCAGAGGAGTGACGTCATAGCCGCGGCAGACGCACTGGCGCCGCCGCGTGCCCAGCTGTGCGCCTTCGTTGCGCAGTAGCCAAGTCTGACGCTGCACCGGAGCCACTTGATACTGATAGCGCCTCTCATTTTACGCGCAAGCGCAGAGGTATCAGTGGTGGTATACATATAGCGGGGCGTTTGCCAGTGTGGTATAGCCATGGAGAAGGAGAGCGAAATTGCTGCTCAACCTAAGCTCACGCTACGTATATCTTGGCATAGCCAAGCTAAGCCACTGCAATTTTTAAACATGTCGTAAATGCGATGTCTAAAAAGTTAGATCAAAACACCAAAAAGTCAATATTTGTACCCTCTTCCTTCATTCCTTGTCCAACTTTCCATTTTTTTGTTTCTTCTATGTTATTGTGAACAAAGCGCAGCAAGTGTCGTGCTCTTTGCATATGACTCTCATCGCGAAGAGTTCATAATATTGCATCTGATTGGGAAGAACAGTACCCAAAATTGTAATTCGGCAGTATTTAAGATCAAATATTTAAAATAGATAATTTTCGTATTTAAACATAAGTGACAAAATACTTTAGCCAATGTGTAAAGAAAAACACCCAAAAAAACACTCTAAGTATTTTAAATGCGTATTTCAATTACTTGTATTTCATATACTGCCCGTCTCTGCATGGGTGGATACAGCTTAGCCCTTTAATCGGGCGGCGGCTCGAGGCACCTAGCCAAAGCTTCTGACTTCAGCAATTAACTCCCATTAAATTAGAAAATATTTATTAATAACAAAAAAATGTTTTTATAGCGACATCACAGCAACTATGGCCATCTAGCAGGCACTGCACGAAACTCATGCGCACGTGCTTGTTCACGAATTCTCCATATAGAGTGTCCAGTGTGTGTGAAGTGGGCGCGTTTGAACAAAGCGACACCACAGCCTTGACTATCCCCATTATAAATATCAAGGGGATTGTCAAAGCTGTAGTGTCGCCTTGTTCAAGCGCGCCCACCTCACACGCAGTAGACACAGGATTGAATCCCGAGAACGGCATGCGACCTTTTTTTAAGCAGTTGGTAATATAGACGACGGGCTCCCTACGCCATACTACGCCAACTACAACATCACCAACAATAGACGTAATTTCCGGTGATGGATGGAACCCCTATTATATATCTCTGTAAACCTAAATAAACCCGTCCCTATTGCATCATGAACACACATCAGTATAGAAAAAACTTATTATCATGCGTGAACATACGGGAAAGGTATAAAAAAAGATCGGGTAGCAACTTGCAAGGCAATAAAAGGCAGGAACTTACATATTCTTCATTTCACCGCTTCATTTGTTTTTATTCTCATGCATGTTCATATGCATATTAAGTAGACAAATAGTACACTAACAGACTACATACCGGTTACCATTACGTACCTCCATTTTGTATGCATGACTGGTACGCTATTTTCACCATATCTGCTGCTTGTATAGCGCCATCTTTGATAGTTGTACTGTTTTCCAGAACTCCTAGAACAGAAATATACAGTTTATATCAATTTTTATGGCATATTACAAGCACATAACTATTTTGATGTTAATATGTTTACAGTTATGCCTTCTTAAAGACTTGTCTCTCTGGCGCGGTAGCATTGTATCCCATTGTTAAGATTGATAAATCCCTTACCATGAAGTAGTTTCCGGACGTTAACATGATGCATATATTTGCTGCGTCCTCGTGAATCTAACTGATTCCACCTATTGCAAACGTGCTCATAAAAATTGTTACAAGGCAGTATGGAGTTATCGATGGTATCCGAAAAACGTTTTCCTGAAATGTTTCAGTTTACATATGAGACGGTTTCAAAGACATTCCTCTTAACGTTTATAAGGATTCGTGTTTATGTGAAATTTATTTCCACCCACCGCAAAATATTAAAAAGTGTGATCTGCGAAAACTAGCCGATAATATTTGGATTAGTCATAACAAACCGTTATTACAGGCAGGTGAGCTTCAATAAGAAAGGTTTTGTAGCATTGACATTGGCATACCCTGTAATAAAGTAAGCTAAAACATAAACTATTTTAGACACTTGAATGAACTTGTTAGTCAACTCGTTCTCAACTAGCCTCGCAATACCCTGAATGTTCGCGTTCCCTGGTTATTAAAAATTAAAAATAAATTATATTAAAGCTTTGTTTTTATAAAATGTGTATTGTTCACGTCAATTGAAAGACAACTCTGATTACATTAAACTTTCAAGAACTGGTTTGAGTTTTCGATTAATGATAGAATACCCTTTTTTTACATGCAAGATATTTAGGCATTTATCAATAACATTGTCAAAGGCATCTCTCTCTTATCTTTGTTGGTTTAGACAAGTTTTCATAATGCGCATGAAATAGTGAGTAATTTCAGTAAAATTATCTTGATCCACCGATCAATTACGTACACACGGAATGTGTTTCCGCGGCATTTTTCGGGACTTATGGTCAACTCTGCCGGTATATTTACTTGTCTTCTAATTTTCCTTCTATAGAAACTGAGGGACTGGAGGAGATCCGAGCGTGCGAGAGACGTCGGAGCATCGAGCTCTGCATGGAGTGAGTAGTGGGTACACTCAAAGCTAGCCGCTTTTGTCTCCAACCACTGTTCGACCGTGAACGCGAAACGCCGGATGCCAGCGTTCGGAGTCCGCATTCTAACAGTGAGTTGAGACAAAAGCAGCTTACTCCACGTTCATCGAGAGTCCCCCTTTCGGCCAATTATTAAAATATATACTATATATATATATATATATATATATATATATATATATATGGGTGATTTCATCTCAACTCAGGCACGGATTTAGGGTCGAATTTTTAATTTTGACGAAAAAAATATATGTTTTGGGGCAATTCCTATAATAAAAGAAGACGCAAACGGCAATGTCGTCGGATTTTTTGTTCTCAAGTTATGGACCGTTGAAGCGGTCAAGGTGGAAACTAACGTTTTTCCAGCTTATCGGAGGTGCCATATTTCACTCCATCCCTTTTCCATACTTTTTACGCTACATCAATATAACTTTTTGGGAACACTCTAGACATAGGCTTTTTTATGCTAATTAAGCGTCTAGGTCATAACATTTTTAATGATTTTGTTTTTATTTGTCAAACCACCTCTCTGCGACGATATTTGACGAAGTTCAGCAAGCTGTGCTGTGTGCCCTAATCAACATATTTTTATGATCTTTATATCAACTTAAAGCTCCAATTAAGCTCTTTCTTTTGATTATACTTTCAACATTTTGCGATAAGTATGTAATGCGCTACATCTGCCTGAAAAACAAAAATTTCGAAAAACTAGCAAGTTTGTAGTCCATTTTCTAAAAAACCCCACTTTTTATTTGTTTTATTTTTTATTCACAGTTAGTTGATATAGTAGTCTATCAGAACCTACCAACAGAAATTGTAATATATTGTTTGTATGGCCGCTATTAATACTTGAATCTCGTGCTATGAGCGTTTTGAACGGGACTTCGCACAGGCGCTCTGCTGAGCAGAAATTTGGCCTATGCAAGTTTTTCTATTTATACTTAGCAGTTACCTCAATATCCAACCATAAACATTAATACAATTTGGAGTAGTGTCCTTAAAAAAATTTACTTTGAAGTCCGTATCCACAAGTGCGGGCACAGCGCTTACTTCCTCTCAATACGGAGGAATGCAGATCGTTAGAGAATTCCTCTGGGGCCTTTTGCTTTCGGCTTTGAGTTTGAAATACCGAACATGACTTGTAATTGTTATATTTTCTAATGTCAAAAAAGATATTCAGTGCATATACCTATGTACGATTTACTAACTGACGCTTAGGAAGTACGGTTTGTTTTGTGCGCGTACGGACACTTTCTTAAAATAACAAGTATTTCGTAGCGTGTAAGGCTGCTTCAAACGTGTTAGTCATGTGTTTAGGTTTCATTTTTATTTTGAGTGATTCATGCCGGGTTACTTAGACTTTTTCCTCTTGACTTAAATTTGTCCGGGAGTCTAGATGTTACTATCTTCTCCGTCAATACATAGGGCGAAGCTCACACACCTTGCAAATCACGCCAGTGCCAAGTAAATAAATATTGTTAGGATAAATATTGTTGCTTTACTGGCTTTTATGCTGAGATATTGAGGTAAGTACTAACATTAAATAGAAAACCTTACATAGGTCAAAATTCTGTTCAGCGAAGCGTCTACGAAGTCCCGTTAAAAACTCTTACAGCACGAGATTCGAGTCCTAGTAGCGGCCATACAAACAGTATATTAGAATTTCTGTTGGTAGGTCCTGGCAGACTACTATTCGCGACTCCAGCAAAACGGACGCCACCAAGCGGGAAAACCGGGAACCAGCCGGTCCAGGTCGCTCCGCGCCCCTCCGCGTCTCTGGTGGCTTTCGCGGCGGACACGTGTTGTCGGCGCGGGGACGAACAATGTAATTTGACGAAGGTCCGAAAATTTCTTAAGTTTGCCTGAGTGTTCATTAGTGTGGTGAAGCCTCAGAGATTGTTTCCTTCCATCACGTGTTTGAAAGCCCGTTCACTCCACAACACACGGTCGCGTGCTTTCGATTTCTTGAATGGGGAGGAATCCCGGAAAAACGTTTTGATTTCTTGTCCGTCTCGATTCACATTCAAAGTGACGTCTACTTGGTAACTGATAAGTGGTTTCTTTATAAGGATGTAGAACAGTGAACTAAGGACGACAGGCGAGGCGTTTCACTGGAGGGAACACCAATGTTGCAGTCAAGTGAATGGGAAGGTTCGATAGCTGCTTTTCTTGAGTTTGGTTGTGTTCGATTAGCTTCAAGTTTGAGCCACCCACGCCGGTCGGTGCGTTGGCTATTCATCTTGACTGCTTTTCGCCAAAAAAGCCTCTGGACCACACTGAAGGAGTTGGGCTGATTTCGCAATTACCTGGTTCAGGAAAAACCTGCTCGCTGCATATGATTAATGATCTGCTTTCAAAAGGTGTGGACGCGTCTCGCAAAGTTAGAAACTGTCATGACATTATTATGATCTATCGTGCCTTTAATATTTATATTATACCCCCGTCGAAACCAGCAGCAATATACGTCTACATTGCTCAGGTTGACCAGCCACAAAAAAATACTCATTTTATCCGTTCAGGATTCGAAGTCAAGTTCAATGCAGAGAGGTTCTGCGTGAATCTTCGATGAAGACTTTCTTCAGTTTGTCCGCATTCGTCTCCGTGCAACCGGCTAGAACCATTTGGCTAACTTTAACATGTAGCTCTCTCTCTCTGTCAAATATACTTTTATTCAGCAGCTCACCTGATAGATAGTCAACTAAGCTCATATTTCAACAAGAATAATATACTAATATCGCTTTAGTGGGACATAGTGCGTAGTATAATACATAACCCGCTCGTCAAAATGACCTCTCGATTGCTACTAAAACCTGAATTGAAATACGAGTATCAGCTGCTTAGTGGGGCGCCAGCGGGTTAACAGGCTCCTTGGCTCAAGAAGCGCTTGCTTAATTTTCGTAATTTTCCTGCAGCCTGTATTGTTGACCGAGCAGACGATTGGAGCTGATTCTTAAACGCCGCGGATACGCACAAAAGCTCGATTTCACGGTCAGATAAGTCGCATGGTCGAGGCATGCGAGTTAGCAGAAAATTACTCTCGGTGAAACAATTCTGTAGTCATTGCCGCTTTCCTTAGATGATCAAAACTGATTAGAGTTTATTACCGCCTCTCCGGAGCCCATAGTTTCGGTTTTGAACGAAATCTCCGAAACAAAAGTTTGACATGAAAATAACAAAAAAAAAGGGAAAACAAAACTATGGTCTGCAACTTTATGTGCACCGGCTACAGTTAACCGTCTCAGTTGAAATACCTATAAAATTGGGCATTAAACAAAAGAAAATCTGTTAAATTGAATGCGCCACCCCTGCAGGCGGCCGGGCCGAGCCGACGCGACCTGGACTCAGCCGCCATGTTTGTTTGGTGGTGGCGCCCCCTATAGGTCGCTGGAGTCGCGAATATTACCTAAATGTAAATAAAAAATAAAATCAATAAAAGGTGTTTTTTTTTTTTTAGAAAATCGACTTCAAACTTGCAAGTTTTTCTAAAGAAAGGCTTGCAAGTTTGAAGTTGATTTTCTAAAAAAAAAACACCTTTTATTTCTTTCATTTTTTATTTACAGTTAGGTAATATAGTAATTTGTCAGGGCCTACCAACAGAAATTGTAATATTTTGTTTGTACGACCGCTATTAGGACTCGAATCTCGTGCTGTGAGAGTTTTGAACGGGACTTCGCATAGACGCTCAGCTGAGCAGAAATTTGACCTATGTAAGGTTTTCTATTTAATGTCAGTACTTACCTCAATATCTGAGCGTAAACGCCAGTGTAGCAACAATATTCATCCTAACAATATTTATTTACTTGGCATTGGCGTGATTTGCAAGGTGTGTGAGCTTCGCCCTATGAATTTACGGTGAAGATACGTAACATCTAGACTCCTGGACAAACTTAAGTCAAGAAGAAAAAGTCTAAGTAACCCGGCATGAATCACTGAAACTATAAATGAAACCTAAGCACATGACTAGCACGTTTGAAGCCTTACACGCTACGAAATGCTTGTTATTTTACGAGAGTCCGTACGCGCACAAAATAAACCATACTTCCTAAGCTTCCGTTACTAAATCGTACATATGTATATGCACTGCATATCTGTTTGACATAAGAAAATATGACAATTACATGTCATGTTCGGTATTTCAAACTCAAAGCCGAAAGGAAAATGGCCCCAGAGGAATTCTCTAGCGATCTGCATTCCCCCGTATAGGGAGGAAGTAAGCGCTGTGCCCGCACTTGTGGATACGGACTTCGAGGTAAATTCTTTTTAAGTACACTACTCAAAATTTTATTAATGTTTATGGTTGGATATTGAGGTAACTGCTAACGATAAATAGAAAACCTTACATAGGCCAAATTTCTGCTCAGCAGAGCGCCTGTGCGAAGGCCCGTTTAAAACGCTCATAGCACGAGATTCGAGTCTTCCATACAAACAATATATTACAATTTTTGTTTGTAGTTTCTGATAGACTACTATATCAACTAACTGTGAATAAAAAATAAAATAAATAAAAAGTGGGTTTTTTTAGAAAATTGACTCCAAACGTGCTAGTTTTTCGAAATTTTCGTTTTTCAGGCAGATGTAGCGCATTATATACTTAATGCAAAATATTGAAAGTATAAGCAAAAGAAAGAGCTTAATTGGAGCTTTACGGTGATATAAAGATCATAAATATATGTTGATTATGTCACACAGCACAGCTCGCTGAACTTCGTCAAATATCGTCGCAGAGAGGTGGTTTGACAAATAAAAAAAAATCGTTAAAAATGTTATGACCTAGACGCTTAATTAGCATAAAAAAGCCTATGTCTAGAGTGTTCCCAAAAAGTTATATTCATGTAGCGTAAAAAGTATGGAAAAGGGATGGAGTGAAATATGGCACCTCCGATAAGCTGGAAAAACGTCAGTTTCCACCTTGACCGCTTCAACGGTTCATAACTTGAGAACAAAATATCCGACGACATTGCCGTTTGCGTCTTCTTTTATTATAGGAATTGCCCCAAAACATAATTGTTTTTGGTCAAAATTAAAATTTCGACCCTAAATCCTTGCCTGAGTTGAGATGAAATCACCCATATATATGCGCAGATATGGGGTGTCAGGTTCCTAAGCATGACGTCGTGGGCTCGATTGCCGACGGGCCACGTTTAGAATTTTGTTCTTTTATTCTCAAGTTATTAGTACTGCCAGTGATGAATTACCTGTTGTTTTTTGTACACATTGTCCCCAAAAGTACGTGATACAGATTTTGTAACGGTTTCTTTGGAGTTCCGTCACACCTTCCTCGGGGATCCCAGCCCTCATATGCAACCTTCATAGACTAATTTCGAAAATATGAACTTTTATCATTACCTCTTTCTTGAGTAATATTTCAGCGTCACTAAACTAAGGTAAGGTATATGTCTTCCTAGGAGTCATTTGTGCTCATGGGTTCTAGATACTTTTGGCGTAACTATTTTCTTGAACGTAAGAAAATAAAGCTGCGAAAAAAGGTACAAAGAAAGAGACAAATCGGGCAGGACAGCACTCTGTCCTGTCCGGCTTGTCGCTTCCTATTGTACCTTTTTGCGCAGTTATATTTCATTGTGTTTAACCACTACAAACTAGCCAAACTCTTAACCTTATTACAGTAACTATTCGCTTCTTTATTTACTGTTGTAAACCAATCGCCGACAAAGCACTTTGACTTATGTCATACATACGTATATTTTGGCTTCACAGTTATCGCTGTAAAATGAATTTCATCTTACCCAGCTCTACGCATGTCATTTCCTTGCACGTATCAAACTTGAAAACTGTTTTCCCTAAACAAGGGGGAAGATAATAAAATGCACGGCCGTTACATTATTATTTTATAGCAGATTCCAGATTTACTTGTAACAAACTGTTTATAATACCAGTTTTATAAAGTGTTTTTTTTTTACTATTTTACTACGCATGTTTGTGCAATTACGACAAGGTTCCAAATTCACATAACATGAAAGGAAGACCGACGAGATGTGAAAGACGATGATAGGCAGACGATGTATCACTACGAGCGGAGGATTTCAGCCGCTGAGCAGTTTGAGTAAGCCATGGTGTGTCGCGTAGCCGGGACCAAGGTGGGGTATTGCATCGTTAACGGCTTCAGACTCGTTCCGCGAGTAATTTCTTTTCACCGGCATGCCCTGACAAATTACGTCCTAAACTTCTGAGCAACATGAACTTATACGTGGTTTCTTAGACTTTTCCGAGATCCACCGAGCTTTGCTAACGATGAATTTCGACCCTTGGTCTCGACAGTGACTGCACCTCATCGATGTAGAGCTTTTTTTGCTTCAAACCTGGTGACTTCGACAGTTGTGCAAGGCACTCCGGTGCTCCTGCTAAATAAACTTGAGTGTGTTCAACGTTTTGTCAAAATTTGTATTAGTAAAACACCCTTGTCAAACTCGGCTACACGATTCAATGTTGGTTACCATTCATACCAAAAATACACCCAAACGTATTTTGAAGCTGTGTAGGCGCCCCACAAAGCTTTTCGCGCAGTCATGCAGAAACATGTTGCTGTTGAAATTTGCAAGTATAAAAATTTTCATCGATTTAAAACACACTTCTTAAGTTAGGCGAAAATACGCACATCGATAAAACGCTGATATGCAATTACACGATGATAACGGAGTGCAAACAAAAAAAAATGTAGCTTTGAAATTATTGTTCCTAACACGACCAACTAACAAGCAGCGGGCTAATTCAGCTGAAATGATCATGAGCAGAACCACGATAAAACCTGGTGCCACTCAATTCATACATAAAACCATGCACCATTCAAGTGCCAGGTGTGTCTCAATTTTGAGAGAAGACTTGGCGAGGAGAATGAGGTGAGCTACATGCGCGGACGGCTTGGGAAAGCTAAGGGGCTGACGTCATTCCCCCTCCTATTTTTTTCTAATCACCTTGCATCAAACTCTCAGAGGTCGACAGAAGCCTCAGTTGCTATCTTAAATGCCGCCATACGTCGGCTGCTACGCCAATCAGACGCTTTTCGTTAGTAGACACACCTCGTAGCTAAGGGTTTGAAGCCCTTGACTTCTAACTTTTTAGTCGCGTAAGAACGCCCAGTTAAATTTTTAACTGGGTGCTAAACCACCCTCAGGCACCTATGTTGTAAAACCTACAGCGATATGTTTAAAACCCGATTTATGCGATCCCTTCAAACAGCCACCAATCCCTTTGACAAACGAGGTATATGTTGGCAGATACTGAACGTTGGACGATATGTAGTTTATTCGTGCGGTGAGAAAAAACAGTTTTTTGTGCTCCCAAAATCCCGGTTATTTTATCCGACACAAGGAGCGAGAAAACAGACGGCCAGTCCAAGCGCATTCCTTGAGCTGTGTGTTTGCCGCAGTGTTGTGCATATCTTTCTTTTTGCCGTACCAAGTCAAGGCAATTAATACGATGGTCATTCAGTTCACCTTGCCAAGTAGCACAAAGGAGTCTATGAGTTTGAAGCCAGACTTTTGATAATTAGTATATAGCTATACTTCTTGCCGAGCATCCTCTGTAAAACACAGCGACTGGCGGATACGTTTTAAATTTAAGGAAAAAGTTATCCGAGATGAACGATGGTGTCTGACCAAACACTACATTTTCTTATTTTATATATTTTGTACTTATGTAGGCCTCGCATGATTATAACTTTGTATTATTGGGACGTTAAGAATGCGCTGATTGACTTATTGCAATAAACATTAAATCTAAGGTGCTGTCGAAAACAGCAAGCCTGAGCTGACGGTAGACGTCTGAATTATATGCCATTTAAAAGCGATTGAATCAAACAATCCGTCAGATTTCGACATAATCTGTGGCCTCACATCTAAAATCCTGAACAACTGAAACGGAATAAAATCATTTGAGAGTTTGAAACACTCCTTATTAAAAAAAGGCATATAGATGGCCCAACGAAGGGACTGGCGATTGTATTTACCTAGACTTCCAGGAAAACATTCCGTGGAAACGACATTTACAATTCAGGGTTCCTATCTACATTTCAAGAACCTCTGTCAGGCTGTCGGTATCTCGACCAGAACCTAAAGCTTCTAAATGGGAAGCTGCAGGCCAGCACTCCGCCTCTAAACCATCGAACTTCATCACGGGTTTACGTGCGAGAACCAGAAGCGAAACCAGAGAAGAAAATAACGGGAACAATGCGGACACCTGGCAAAAAGACAGCGCAGGAACTTTAGAAAGTAGAATAGGCCGACTAACGTGATTTACATAGATGTGCTTCGTTAAGCGTTGCACCCCGTCTATCTGGTAATAAACAAAAATGACACACTGCATGAAAGTGATCTTTCAGCTGCTTTCTTCACTGCTGCCCAAGTGCGCCGTTCCCCCTTCAGCAGATAGCGCTGCCAGTATCCGGTCCATCCCTCAATGAGCACGCTCCGGGGTGTTTATTTTGTGTAGAATTGGTCAGAGAGCGAGAGCAAGTGGGCAGCGCAACATCAGTTATGGACATGCTAATCACGTAAAAAAAAGCCTATGAGCATATGGAACGAACCCTAATGTTGCTAGGTAATGTACGAAAAAAAAAAGAAAAAAAAAAAAGTAGCTTTAAACCGAAGGTACAGAAAATAAATGCTTAGTCAGGAAACACGAAATTAGACAGAAACGACCAAATATGAACTTATAAGTTCTGTACAATATCTTAAAGGCAAATCTTAACTCACGATATTGTGCTCGTAGATATAAAAGGCACAATAGAAATTTAAGAAACAAAAGAGGTAATATCCTAAACACCCGGTCCCTATAAGTGTTCACTAACTCTTTATTTGCTTGGATGAAGAACTAAGTCAGTTATTTTTCTTCACAAAGAGGGCAAGGAATAATAAGAGGAGAGCATGCAATTTGGTTAGTTATCCTAGTCTAAAATATGGTGTATCATGAACGGCATTAAAAACGGGTCGAACAGTCAAGATTAAACGCGGAATAAAAAGCCTTCGAAGCATTAGTTATGCTTGCTTAAAAAGCAGGCGTACTTCACACATTTGACAAAGAGTGCGAAACATTCTTTCTACATAACAGAAGATTTTAAAACAGCGTGCAATATTTTAACGCCAGTTAAAATTGACACCCCACGACGTTAGGAAAGATTAGGCGAAAAAGCATTAGCATAGCACATCTTCGCGACCCAAACCAAAGCCTCTGTCGCGTGTTGTGTTAGCGAGACGCACTCACGAAATTTATTCTGCACGCGAATTCCTACAACCAGATAAATTCAAGATTTTTGTATTCAATGAAAATGTTAACATTTCTTTAATATTATATGCTACATCATAATTTGACACACCTTGGAGTGAGTTTGGGCAGTCCATTATCTCTGAAAAATAGCACGCGCCTCTGACACATAGAGCGCCTTCTGGGTTCGCCCTGCGCGAAGTTGTGCAAATGCCATTTTATTAAATGGGCGAAGTGCCTACGTTCTGTATCTTAAAAGTTCCTATTACCCCAGAGACATGGTCTCCGAGAATTCCCGTGAACGAGGAATATCATTACTCTCTTGCTGCTGCCGGCGCCAGCACTTGCCGCGAAAATTAATGTGATCTGTCTATCCTATGGCTATGCTCCTTCGATGAATCGAGGTTTACACTAAAGCCTCACACAGTTTATGCGCTCATTAAACAGGTTCATAAACACGATTACAAAAGCGGATATGTGTGTTATGTACTGACTGACAGACTGGCGCTTATCAGCTCGTGGCCACTCGAGGAGCGTGGGCACTGAGCGCTCGAGGCTCGGGGTGCGCGGGCAGACTAACGCCGGGCTCCGAACTGATTAAACCGATTTGACCAGTGGTCTCCTGTGCCCAACTCGATGTAACATTGGCGACGAGGTGGACGACAACATCAACCGGCAACGTTCTCGGTTGTTCAAGAATGACCACGACACAGGGTAAGCTCGAGGAGTTTCAAGGAACAGGATGGGCAGCCTGGTCGGAGCGCTTGGATTTCTTCTTCCAAGCAAACGAGATCACGGATTGTAAACCTGAGACTGGGGCAGAAAGGAGAAACCGAAGGTAGAAAAAGAGGAGGCAACGTCTCAATGAACATGATTGTAAACCTGAGACTGGGGCAGAAAGGAGAAACCGAAGGTAGAAAAAGAGGAGGCAACGTTTCAATTGAACATGATTGTAAACCTGAGACTGGGGCAGAAAGGAGAAACCGAAGGTAGAAAAAGAGGAGGCAACGTCTCAATTGAACATGATTGTAAACCTGAGACTGGGGCAGAAAGGAGAAACCGAAGGTAGAAAAAGAGGAGGCAACGTTTCAATTGAACATGATTGTAAACCTGAGACTGGGGCAGAAAAGAGAAACCGAAGGTAGAAAAAGAGGAGGCAACGTCTCACGTTGCCTCCTTTTTTTCTACCTTCGGTTTCTCCTTTCTGCCCCAGTCTCAGGTTTACAATCATGTTCAACGTACACCAGCTCGCCTGCACTTTGACTATTTTTTCGAGATCACGGACCCCGGGAAAAAGAGAGCTCAGGTGCTGACCCTGTACGGCGCGGAAACCTACAAGACCGTACAAGCCCTAACGGCCCCGAATAAGCCAGGAGAGGTGAGCTTTGAAAACATCATATCCTTGCTCCAGCAGCATTACGACCCACGGCTTTCGGAACTGTTCAGCCGAAGCAAATTCCAACGCCGCGATCAACAGCCCGGCGAGTTAATCGCTACCTACGTGGCTGCTTTGAAGAAATTAGCTGCCAACTGCAATTTCGGCGTTTTGACAAGGCCAGCAGTGGCGACAACAAGCGCTGGAGCATCAGCAGCCGTCGACCCGTTGGTATTGAACCCAACCATGTTACCACTGGACGTGATGCTCAGAGACCGTTTAGTCTGTGGCGTGCAAGATGAGCGTCTACAGCAAAGGCTTTTCGCAGAAAAATCGCTGTCGTTCAAGCAAGCTTACAACATGGCAACACTACTTGAGAGCGCGGTTCAACAGCAGCAGGAGCTTAAAGCCCCCACGGCCGACCAACATAAGATTACATTAGCGCAACCTACAAAACGCACCTCGGAGGCGGAAAAAGTGAAAGCGGAGCCGCAATGCTACCGTTGCCATGGGCAGCACAGGCAAGACGCTTGCCCATTCAGTAAAGTGTCCTGCCGGTTCTGCAGGAAAATAGGACATATTGAGAAAGCATGTCGGAACAAAGCGAGGGCGGGCGCACGACGCTGAACCCATCACATGAGCTACGATGAAGATGACTACGCCGACGATGCACAGGTCAGTGGTTGTGATCAAAACCACCGGTTCGACTTGCAGGAATTGAATGTGCAACACGCAAGAGGTATCGTACCCAAGTACCTCGTAACGCTCAAGGTTCAGGGAAGATCATTGGAGTTCGAAGTCGACTCAGGAGCAGCATTCACAGTTATTAGTGAAGATACATACCGCAAGACCTGGCCATCTAAGCCTCCTCGCCTGCAGAAAAAGGACGCCACACTTTGAACGTGGATGGGCGAAGGATTCCGTGTTCTCGGGTCTGCGGAAGTCGAAGTAAGACATAAGTCCAAAGACTATGGGCGACACTAGTGATTGTGGTCAGAAAGACTGATGGCTCGGTGAGACTCTGCGGGGACTATCGGAGTACGGTGAACATCGCAGCTAAACCGGCGGCTTACCCCCTGCCCACCCCCACGGAAGCGCTGTCTGACCTCCGGGGTGGCACAGTCTTTTCAACGTTGGACCTCGCTCAAGCGTACCAACAGCTGCGAGTGACAGACACTACGGCCGAAATGCCAACAATCAACACCATCAAGAACAGCACACGACAAAACAGCACGCGACAAAACAGCACGGTCAAAACAGCACGCGTCAAAAAAGCACAGCGTCAAAAAAGCACAGCGTCAAAAAGCACAGCGTCGGTTTTAATTATTTTGAAATTCGGCGTACATTTTTCGGTTTTTATTTCAAGCAGAAGTTTGCGGTTTATTGCTGAGTATATTTGTAGACTCATAAACTTTTCAGTTCTTTTCGGTTTATTGACGAAAACCAGTATACTGTCGAAAATGTAATATTTAAAGGTGTTTGTTTAAAATGAATAGTGAGTAAACCAGGTACCAGATTTCTTATTTGTTGCTGTCTGTGGCTGCCGACGCGACCTGTTCTGCAAGACGCACTGGGGCCCTATCGTGATTTGACATTATCGTCGTGGGCTCGTATTTGTACACAGGACGAACATGAGCTTTACTACCACTTCGGTCGGAGAGGCAAATATCAAAATCCAAAAATTTTCAAGCATTGTACTCAGTGCGTCTTTCCCCCATTTTCACGACTGCGAGAGGTGGTTAATTTGCGCAGTCCGAGAAACGACAATAAATCAATCGTATTTATGCCCTCCTCTAGTAGACGGTAGCTAGGGGTGTTAAAAAATGTGCGGCATATACGGAAGCCCTTTGATTTATTGTTCAGTTCACGATTAAACTCTCTTCTTTGAACAAAGAATTCGGCACACAAATCCCTATCAGGTGAAAAACCCACATTTCGTCCTGAAGACCATTGCGTCGGTTCAACTTTTGTTGAAAGTTGAACCGATCTCGGAGACAGGCTAAAAACTGCGGAAGTGGACATACGATCAGTAATGAAGCGCATTCCCCCACCCACCCGTCCAAACGCCCTCGGAAATACTGACCTTTTTCAGTTAAAACCGAATTTTTAAAAAAAGATTTCGTCGTACTTTTACCGGTTTTATCGGTTTACGCCGAAAACGCTGAACCCTAAATATAGCGATGGAGTTAAAAAATGCATGTCTCAAAGTAGGCTCTGTAAAAGAATGGAGGGTTTAGGCCAATTCCTTGCAGGTCATCTCGTCGACGACCAATTTGTCGAATCCGTTCTCATGGGAGTAAGTTGGGAGTGGGGAGTATACTCGATGCGTACATGAAGGCAATCTGGGCAGTACCAAAGCCCCCGCTGTTGCGTATTCTGGCCATTTCTCGAGCAGTTCTGCTAATATTGACGCTCAAGTTTGCTGGTGATGTCGTCTACAATAAATGAATCAATCGCAAGGCAATGTTCTGTTGTTAGTCGTTAAAAAAAACAGAAAGTGTGTGAGGCAACGGTGTGCTTAGCCCATGCTGTACGGCAACGTCATTGAGGCTGTGGCATGTTTCTGCTTCACCGGTTTCCACTCGATCGAGGCCTTCGCCGGCAATAATCTGTGAATTTAACTCAAAACAACTTCTCGCCTGCAAGCTGCAGCCGCGTGTTTCCGGGACATTTTATTCACGGTGAATGAACCCCGCAGAATCGTTGCCCATGGTACACCTTAAATTCGCTCGACATTAAAGTTACCTTATTTTCCCGGTTCTATCAATGCATTTGTAATCGACGCATCTCCCGCTTTTTTGGTAGGGACGTTCGACGCTTAGGTGGCAACTACGAAACGACGAGTACTATGGAACCTCACCGGACCACCGCAAACCAGACGGTTCATAACTTCAACTTATGAATTTCTTTTTCCCAATAACTTTTCATCTTTTGTTGGTTCTAAAAAAACAAAAAAGAAAAAAAAAAAGACCAGACAACGCGCCCAACATCGACGCGAAGATATCACCTCTAACTACCCAATCTCTTCAGAGATTAGCGTTTTTAATTAGTAGTAACTACTGCTAACTTTGTTTGTTTTTAGCAATAGCACAGCAGCGCCAGTCGTGGCACTGACTTAGCAATGAAATAGGCAATAAATTCCTTTATAACCTAGCGACAATAAATGAAAGGGTTAAGGAGGTTCGAAAATATTCGCGCAGAGAGAGCTGAAGAGCGCGCTCGAAGTTGCTACATGCGTGCTGTTTTGTCGCTGTGCTGTTTTGACACCGTGCTGTTTTGGCACGTGCTCTTCTGTCGATGTGCCGTTTTGACGCTGTGCTATTTTGACCCGTGCTATTTTGACGCCTGCTGTTTTGTCGCAGTGCTATTTTGAGGCTGTGCGGTTTTGACGCGTGCTGTTTTGACCGTGCTGTTTTGTCGCGTGCTGTTTTTTCGTGTGCTGTTCTGTCGCGTTCCCGGCGGCAGCGCCGGCCATCTTCCAAAAAGTCATGGGCATGACATTAGCAGGCATACTTGGAGTCGCTGCATACCTCGACGACGTTATCATCAGCGGGGCAAACGCGGAGGAACATGCCTATCGACTAGACCAAGTGCTGACAAGACTAGAGAAGGCAGGACTGAGATTGAAAGAAACCAAGCGCCACTTCGGGGTCAGAGAAGTCAAATTTCTGGGTCATCTGATCAATCCGGAGGGAATTCATCCCACACAAGACAAGATTCGCGCGGTGGTGGACGCTCCAGAGCCGACGAACAAGGCAGAGTTGCAGTCTTTCTTGGGACTCTTAGCGTTCTATGACCGATTTTTGCAAGATAGAGCGACGACAGCGATAGCGAAAGAGCTTTATAGCCTACTGGAGCGGAAGGCAGAATGGCGATGGGAGAACAGACACCGTAAGGCTTTCCAGAAATTGAAGCAACTAGTAGTGCAGTACACTGTGCTGGCACACTATGATGAAAGGAAACCATTACTGTTGTCATGTGATGCTTCACCATATGGTGTGGGTGCCGTGCTGGCACAATTGGACTCAGACGGCCGGGAGGCTCCTATTGCCTTCGCGTCCAGGACGCTAGGAACCTCCGAGCGAAACTATTATCAGCTGGACCGAGAAGGCCTGGCCATTGTGTTTGGGGTCACCCATTTCCATGAGTACGTCGCAGGACGGAGTGTGATCATCTACACAGACCACCAGCCTCTGCTAGGCATCCTTGGAGCTGAGAAGCCTGTTCCACAAGTCCTGTCACCAAGGATGGCCCGGTGGTGTGTCAGACTGGCAGCTTATAACTACGAGCTAAGATACCGACCAGGAAAACGCCATCAGAATGCGGATGCCCTTAGCCGGCTTCCGCTGTCAACCATTGAAAATGAGCCGGAGGTTCCAGGAGATATCCTGATGTTTGAAGCTTTGTCCCGTCCACCATTGTCCGCCGAACGAGTGGCGAGAGAGACCGCAGCCGACAGCGTCCTCGCGAATGCATACCGAGCCATCCTAGAGGGTACCCTTGACCGGTTACAAACACCGGAGTACTCGGCGTACAGAACCAAAGAGGCAGAGCTGTCGAACCACAGGGGATGTGTAAGTTGGGGAGCACGAATCGTGATTCCTACACAACTAATAAAAGACACGATGGCTCTGATACACTCTGGACATCGCGGGATGGTGGCAATGAAAGCATGCGCTCGGAGCTACGTTTGGTGGCCCGAAATCGACACTGATATCGAGACAGCAGTTGCAGAATGCAGCACCTGTCAGATGCACCGAAAGTGTTCGCCCAAAGAACCTATCCCTGTCTGGACTAGGCCATCAGAGCCATGGGACACCCTTCACGTGGACTTTGCAGGTCCGGTCAATGGTCAGGTCTTCCTGGTTGTGGTGGACGCTTTTACCAAATGGCTCGAAGTGCGGCTAGTCCGCAATATGACCTCGACCGAAGTCATTAGGGAACTACGGGCGATTTTTGCAACATTCGGACTGCCAAGAAAAGTTGTGTCGGACAATGGCGCAGCGCTGGTGTTCGAGGAAATTAGAACGTTTTACCGGAACAACGGCATCCTGGCGGTGACAAGTGCACCGTACCATCCTGCCACTAACGGACAGGCGGAACGCATGGTGGAGCTAAAAATCGCTCTCGCCAAGAGAGGGAAGGAAGAACTAAGGTGTGCGCTTACAAGGTTTTTGTTTAAACAACATAGCACCATTCACGTCGCCACGGGCAAAACGCGAGCTTGGCCGATGTATGGAAGGGAGCTTCCATTAGCTTTGGAACGACTAAAGTGTGTTGTGTTTTAAAAACCTGTGAGGGCGGCCGATTCCTCGACCTTTTCTGAAGAACCTGAAAGAACGACCGGTTCTACGGACCCACATGAGCTGAGCGTGGGACAGGCAGTTTGGACGAAGAAGTTTCCAAATAGTAAAAGTTGGATTACTGAAGTTGTCGAACGTCTAATGGGCCTATGCTCATGGATGGTCCGCATTGATCAAGGATCGGTGCGCCGTCATCGCAACCATATACGAAAGCGATGGACAAACACCGAGGTGCGAAAAAAAGCGGGCACGTGGCCTCCTGTCTGGGACATCGAGATGGACAGCTCGGCTCCAACGCAGCCACCATCACACAGCTCTGACAGTCAGGCCCAACCAACCAGATCACATCCGGGAGCTGGTGACAAGCCAACGACTTCTCCTCAGGAACCAGTGTCAGCGTCTTTGATGGCTGGCAGTAATCCCGCTTCGGGTACCCCCCGGGCCACCAGAACCCGACGACCTCCGCAACTCTACGGGTACCACAACTAGTTGGAGGAGGTGTTATGTACTGACTGACAGACTGGCGCTTATCAGCTCGTGGCCACTCGAGGAGCGTGGGCGCTGAGCGCTCGAGGCTCGGGGTGTGCGGGCAGACGAATGCCCGGCTCCGAACTGATTAAACCGATCTGACCAGTGGTCTCCTGTGCCCGACTCGATGTAACAATGTGGATACTGCATGGCACTTCACGATCACGGTGATGTTTTCTGGTTGCTTTTTTAGGAGCAATAAACGCACTGAAGAGCTATCTCGTATTTATGTATTTATTTATCATGATAAAGACGAGACACGTGCTAACTAAAATTTATTTGCACGCATATTCCTACATATCAACTCATTATCAACTCCGAAAAGATTTCACGTTTGGCCCTTTCCTCTTACTTCCTTAAGCGCGGTACGTTTTTCACTTAAGCGACAGCGCGGTCCGCATTACCAAGAATACTCATTATTGGGTTGAACCATTAAGTTCAATGTATTACCTTTCTTCCTCCGGGGCAGGCAGTCAATTTGCAATGACCCAAGCAGTATAATAAGACAAAACCAAGGTCCAACTTTACTTGCTTTCATTGTTTAGCAGAAGTTAATCTGAAAAATATAGTATTTAAAATAATATTTTTTTTTAAATATTTACAGAGTTAGAAATGAAAAAGCTGGTTTTTCTGTGCTCTGTATATACTGACACAGGCAGCATCACAAGCAACATTTAGAGGAAAAAACAAGCGCCGTATTCTTCAAGTCTTCCCAGAACGAATTTTGAAAATTCTCATAGGGGTTTATCACATCGCAATGAATGTAGCGTATCCATGATATTGTACTTTCAAAAAATACCAAGTCGCACTTTATTAACGTTCAACCTATTTCCTTTTGTGCTAATACTAAAATGTTTCTCTCGAATTCATTGCGCGGACTTCTGTTAGCCTATTCGCACTCGCTCCTCTCGTGAAATTATATAGATATAATAAGTAAAAAATTCCTGATAAATAAAGCTTTATGTTTTTTCGAAATGGAACAGCGTGAGTTTTTACAAAGACATAGGAAGAAACTGGACAGGGCGAGCACTGACTAACAACTGAAGGGTTTATTATCAGGAAACCACGAAGAAAACATACAACACGACTCTCTAATCACGATGAAAATGCGCATGCGCCTCACAAAATTGGGTGCTATCTGTTACACAATGTTATATGCGTCATCCCCGATCTAAAATTTTGACCTCACTGTCCAGCAGATTCAAGGAAGCCTGACTCACACAGGCTGGCCCCTCCTTCTTTATCTTATGAGCTTCAACAATGTCTCGAGCTTTTTGGCCCCTGTGTTTATACAAAACAATGGCTTTGTCAAGTAACGGTTTACAGGCGCAGTTTTTGCAGTGTAACGCCAAGTGGGAGCTTGCTGTGTCTGTTAAAGAACTACGGTGTTCCCGCAGGCGAATGTTGAGGCACCGTCCGTCCGATGTAGACCTTCCCGCAGGTGAAGGTATACATCGGTTCCTTCCTCTGTCCTTGTAAAACTTCGCGCTGTTTCATTATGAATTCATACCAACTCGCTCAGTTATCCTGTTTGCTATATGTTTTTTGTTTTGTTTTATATATAATTACCTAGCCGCTTTAAGCAGGCAGTACAATACTGGGCCACAAAAGTGTCCAGCGGTGGTGTCAAATGGACGGTTAGAGAGACGTAAATTTTTGCTTGTCCAAACAGTGCCCGGATACCGGGTGTCTGGGCACTGTTCACTGTGGAATGTTTGGAGGGCGCCTATGGGGTCGTGCATAATGTTTTTGCCCCTACATGTCTTTGCAAGAACGTGCTAGGTTTATCCTCTTTTGCAAAATAACCTCACTGAAATATTCCTTTTCTTTTTTACGGATCTATTTATTGTTTACCTTCGAGGCGTTGTTTTAAAACACTGCGCAGTCAAAGTACTGCATTTTGCATCACATTTTCGGCACCTCTTAGGTTGTTCATTTATAAACTACTCGCCTTTTTTTTCTAACGTCAGCTTGACATATTGTCGGTTCAACATTATGCGCGAAGACAGTTATTTTAGTGGATTCTATCATCTTGCCTTTTTCACGGTTACAAACAACACGGTTGTCTTCCCTTGCTCCAATTCTGAAGACTTATTAGTCGTCGTCCCATAAACAAGAACAAACAAAGGGTCGCTACAGATGACTATATCCAGCACAAAAAAAGAAGAAAACCACTAAGAAGACTAGTTGAGCAAGTCAGTAATGTTCATCACATTGGTCACTGGTGATTTCATCTCAAATCGCGCAAGAAAAAATAATGGGTCCTCAAAAAGTTCTAGAAAAAATATATGTTGGTAGCAAATGTGTGAATAGAACAAAACTGCAAATTAGAACTATGAATTTGTTTTTTGTTTTTTGTTCTTGAGTGTTCGGCTTCGAAATAAATCGAAATAAATCAGATGACCTAGCTAGTCTTATCTCAGTTACCACTCCAGACGTTGTTATCGGAACTGAGTCATGGCTGGACCCGTCTGTTCTTAACACTGAAGTTTTCCCTCCGAACTTTGTTGTCTACCGTAATGACAGAGATAATCACGGTGGCGGTGCATTTTTGCTCGTTCATCAGAGCCTACACAGCATTCCTTTAGATATTACCGGCGTAACCTGTGAAATGGTGTGGTGTAAGATTTCCCTCTTCCGAGGTGAATACTTAACTGTTGGTTCGTTTTATAGGCCGCCATCGAGCACTGCTCAACCACTTCTTTCATTATATAACGCACTTTCCGTTGTTGCGCCGGGTCATGTAGTCTTGGGTGGTGATTTTAATCTACCAGATGTTACTTGGCTAGATCACCGCCGCGTGATTGAAAATTCATCCTCGCTCTACGCAACATTTTCAGACATTATTAATGAATTCCATTTGTATCAGTTTGTTACTGAACCCACAAGACTTGGCGCTAGTCGTGCAAGTGTTTTGGATATTCTTCTTTGTAATAGGTTTCCATCGATCACCTCCGCTTCAGTGGTTCCCGGAATAAGTGATCATGAGGCAGTAGTAGCGACTATGAAAAGTTTGAATGTGCCTAGATATAGAAACCCACCCAAAAAGGCGTACATGTTCAATAGAGGGGATTATGATAGTTTAGGTTTTGACCTTATGAATTTTTTGTCTGATTTCGAGGTGTACAGCGTGTCATGTGATGTGAATACCTTATGGAACATCTTTAAAAATAAAATACATGAATTTGTAGAAATTTATATCCCAACAAAGATGGTCAGCGCGAAGCGCAAACAAGATAAGCCATGGATGAATTCAGAAATTAGACGCTCAATAAATAAAAATAAACGTGTTTTTGCACGATATAAAAAAAGTAACGATTCACTCATCTTGGGCCAGCTTAAAAATCTTCAAAAAGATCTCAAAGTAAAAATAAAAAAAGCTGAGTCAGAATATTTTCTCTCACTTGATAGCAAACTTAAGGACTGTCCCAAAGAACTTTGGAAGTATGTAAAATCGCAACGAAAGGATGTGGCTGGTGTCCCCTCTCTTCTCGTTGATGATCATCTTGTGACAGACGATAGCGACAAGGCAGCCGCTTTCAATAAATACTTCAAATCTGTGTTTTCAACTTTCGCACCTTCATCACTACCGCCGACGGTTGACAATGTTAGCGGTAAAATGAACGAACTCGAGTTCGATCACAATGGCATAAGAAAATTACTAGGCAATATAAAACTTGGAAAAGCACCTGGGCCGGATGGAATTCCAAATATCGTATTGAAATCTTGCGCCGATATTATAGCATCATACTTATTAATAATATTTACGAAGTCTCTAGAGAGTGGACGTCTACCTGATGATTGGAAGTTTGGTAATGTAGTCCCAATACACAAGAACGGTAAAAAGAATAGTGTCGAAAACTATAGGCCGATTTCCCTAACGAGTGATTCGCTGGCAGGTTCTTTGCTGTCCACATATCTTATATCTTATCTCAGTTTTTTAGACACAGTTTACTAAAACCAGAAAGGGGAACAACTAAATCTTATCTATTGATATCAAACGTGGGCAACCCACAATTTAGCCTTGAAGACATTAAGAGTCTTTGCGTGTGTGACTCTATTGAGGAGTGCGTTTTGCTGACCAGCAAGGTGTGTCCAAAGGGAGACGGTTTAACCCTGGCATCGTGGTTAATGAAGGAAGACAAATACATCGAAGTAGTTTTGAGGCAATCTAACGAACTGTTGAAGAAACAAATGGGACGTAACGCATTTTGAAATGAGTTCATAAAGTGCGTAATAAAGTACTTCCACCATTAATTTATCCCACGTGCTCAGCAGCTTGCTATAAGCTCAGAAAAGTCGCATCCCAAGGCTCGTTCAAACGTGTTGCATTTTGATTTTGCGAAAAACTAGAGCGTCGTTCTTCCGCGAGAGGCACAATGCTTTCATTAGAATAACCAAATCGTGTCTATCTTTACCAGCATCGCTACAACGAAGCCCAAAGCCTACAGCTTCGGGGTTGTCAGCGACAACATCCTGCAAGATATAGCACACGCACTGTTCGCTCTGCTCGCAGTAAGAGTGGCTAGAAGAAAACATTCTGATATTTATAAAACGTGTCCACATCTCCGACGGGAAGGCTAGTCATTTCAAAAATAAGGTTCAACTGTGCGAGATGGCGAAGAGACAACAGGGGACCGAATTGACTGTTTTAAGCTATGGGACATGGCAAAAGTGCGTCTAATGGCGTCGGGAGAGCCCTCAAGCACCAAGCCTCTTTGTCCCACCTCAAGTCGTCAGAACTGGAAACCATTGGAAGTGCTGACAATTTCGCTCGTGTACTTTCGAACGAGCCTGACCAGTGTACGTGAAAATGCGGCCGTATAAAAGAAGCAAACTATCGAACGCGGCACGCTGGAGTTCCGAAAATAATTTATCTGGAAAATTCGTTGCCTGGCCTAAATGTGTGTGAAACTTATTTTTTATGCTTGTTAAAGAAAAGAACATGTTTTAAAAGGTTTATTTAAAGAAAAGTTTTGAATCTTGAATTTTATAAGTGAAATGAACGTCTGTATAAAAAAATTTTAATTATAACATAGCAGTCATGCCTCATTTTTTCTAAGTGGTACATAAGGTATATCATAAATACTATGGTCGAGTTCCAAGCAAATATATATTAATTACGTAAAAGATTTAGCAACGGACCATTTCTTTTCATTTAACAATGGAGGTACAATTCTTTCTTCTTTTCAAACGCACTGCTTAATATGACAAAACGATATATCTAAAAAAAAAGCTTCTATTCCATATAAAAGAGCACATAGAAAGTATTTAATATAATCAAATTGAAAAAAATGTATTTTTAAAATGACGTATATGTTTGTAGTTTTAGCATTTCTTCTCGAGTTTACAGTATTGATTATTTTGTATAAACTATACTTAAATTCCCAATATTACAATTCTCGAATAGGCTTAGATACAAGCTTATATTTTATATGTTTCTTACGCCCTAAGTAATTGTACATTGAAAGCTAGCTCGATTTAAACTTGGTCCATTATTGTCAGAGGTGCAAGATTCAAAAGTTTATATTTCCTATAACAAACTAAAAAACAAACTTCTCGAAAATATCAACTCTTGTATACGAAGTCTTGAAGCAGCAAAACGTTATCATTGTTGTCAAAAAAAGAATGGAAAAGTTTCAATAGTTCAAAATGTGTCACTTGTGAAAAACTGCAAAAATGGCAAGACGTACTCTCTGCCATTACGAACGCCAAAACTTAAAAAAAAAGGATTTTTTGTAGTTTTAATTCACAGTTTTATTATATTCACATAATTTTATACCAAGATATATGTTTGTTTGTTTTTTAATTTTTCGAGGACCTATAATTTTGTCCCGCACGATTTGAGATACAATCACCCATATGATTCTGCTTAAAATATACACGCATAAGACGGAGGCATAAGTATACAAGTCACGACATAAATTTGAAATAAATTGTTAGAGAAAGGAAAAGACATACTATAATACAGACAAGTGCTACGGAACACACTATTCATAAGATATTTAAGCACACAGCCGCCCCACTGACACGTTTAACATTATTCTTTTTGTCTACAATAAAAGAAAGAGGAGTTTACTCTGGCATCATTGCAATAAGGCTTTATTACGTACGCTGCCTGTGTTTTCTTTACTGATTTCATTTTATATTTTTGTGATGAAGAGGTTCGTGACGTTGGCTATTTCAGAGTTCGGGCACGACTGCTCGACTCAAATTTCTTTTTTTTTTTTTCCGGGAAAAACGAGAGTTCTTAGAGTGGCCGGAGTGTAGCTGCATTGAGCCCGGCGGCGCTAGCCAACATGAAAGAAGATGGCGGCGAAAGAGCACGAACGGCGCAAAAAGCAAAAGCACCTCGTCGCTTCCCGCTGAGCAACGCGTCAACTGATGCACTGATTTTATGAATATCCTGGGGTGCTATGTTCAACAAATGTTACGTTTCTCCTAAAAAGAAACGGAAGTGACGGAACTGACGATATCGCGTCTGATTGGTTAGAGGCTCAAATGACGAAAGTTTCTTCTTTTGTCATTTGAGCCTCTAACCTTCCGTCACTTCCGTTTCTTTTTAGGAGAAACGAAACACTTGTCGAACATAGCACCCCTGCTGTCTAGCTCCGTTTTTCTCTCGCTCGCTTTTTTCTTCCATCTCTCGGAACCACCGATGTCAGCGCTCGGGTTTGCAGCGTTCTGCTCCCGTCTTTACCCCCCCCCCCCCCCTCACTTCCCTGCCCCGTGCCTCCACTAGATTTTCAAGAAACAAAAATTAAAAACAAAAACCGTACAAGAATGTAAAATTGAAAATACACATTTAATGAAACCAACTTGTGCCTACAATCTTATACAAAGAAACGTGCACCGTGCGACGACAATATAAGAGCGACTACCCCGAGCCGGCGCCTTGCTGCCGCTTTCTGATAAAAGTGTCTCTTGCAGTATTACAACTAACAAACATGTCTTATTATACTTCCACTATTTTATATGCGGCATTTAACTTAACAAACTACAATAATTTAGGTATTTAGGAGTTATTGTAGCTAATATCCAGCACTGGAATAGTTATGCGGATTACATTTCCTCGAAGGCTTATCAGAAGTTAGGCTTTTTTAGAAGGCATCTTAGACATGCAAATAGAGATGTTCGATTATCTGCATATAAATGTTATGTACGCCCAATATTGGAATACGCCGGGTGCGTGTGGGACCCATAGAGGGAGCAGAAGGTTGCGCAAATTGAACGGATAGAAAATATAGCACTTCGGTTTGACTTTTCTGAGTACAGGCGCACCTAGTCGGTTACTGCAATGAGAAATGAAGTGCGGCTTGGCTGCTCAAAGAAAAGAATGAAAGTGTGTAAAAGAACTATACTCTGTGGCTAATGGCTCGACGAAGATTAATCCTTAACTGTACATTTCACCTTCAAAATCATGCTCCGAAAGGACGAGCAATACTAAAGCAATTTCACCCTACCTGTGCAGAAATGATATGTCTTTAAATACGTTTTTTTTGCCGAGCAATTATTGAGCGGAACACTCTGCCAGAGGAATTTGTCAATTGTTGTAGTCCCGAATTATTTGAAGCACAGCTGAATGAATTCTTTAGTAGGTTTCGCATGTGAAAATGTACATCTTGTGCATGCGTGGGTAGCTGCAACCTATCTGTGCACGCTTCACGCGGCAAGTGTATGATTGAGTTTCTCGTTTTCTGTGTGTTGTGTATTTTCCCTCCTGTGTAGACCGAGAGGCCTACAGTATTTCGAATAAATAAATATAAATAAAACACGAGATGACGGCTGAGAGTCGGCTGGCACTTTTCTAAATAGCAAATATCGGTGCGTGCGTTGCAACTCCGCTACGCACCGGGCAGTAGACTTCCCTGTCTTGCGGTGTTGTACAGCGCTCTCCCAGAAGACAGGGAAACTTTACGCGGAAAAGCTCGTATACTTTGTCTTACTTTAGATCTGACCGCAGCCGATGCTACAACCCGAGAGCACCAATTAAGCCGCCCCTAAAGTGCGTTGTCACGGGGCTCCTTGTCTTGGTGGCTTTGCCACCAAGACTATACCAATTAGGCTATACCAATAGACACAAAATAAAGAGCAGGATCGTGACGCATTGATTATGCGTGCGTGATTGGTGTCGTTCATGTATAGCCAACGAGGCAAAAGGGATTAGAGCAATAAACTGGTATCCCGTTCACCAGGCAAAAAGGAACCCCCCCCCACCCTCAACCTGGCTGCCGCCATGTTGTACAATTTTGACCACTAGACACGTGACCGCACCAAATCATGAGGCTTTTGCGGAAACCTGAGCAAAGATTTGTATTGCGGTCGCCGTGAAAAACATGATGAACTATATTTTCAATACTGTTAGCCCCAAAAACTAGTGTCTAGCTCCAAAAAACCCAAAATACAGCACTACGTCTGACGGCATCTAGTGGAGCCATTGCGAAGCTGCCCGAGTTTTTGTCGTCAAAGCACATTCTGGACTTTAAACGAACGAAACATAACTTATCTCGTCGGTACTACTATTAAAGATCAATGAGAAATTATCATTGTGTGGTACTTCGTTAAAATCTAGACGTAAAACTATAAGCTCACGCGTCAAGTGGTCAAAAATGTGCCACATGGCGGCGGCCGGGGGGGGGGAGGGGGGAGGTCACATTCAGCTGGCAGTTCATCGCTCTAAACCCCTCTACCTCGTTGGCATAGCAAAATCACAAAGGCGATGAGGGCCATAACGATGCGCTTTTTGATGCTGCTTGAATGACTCCATGGGATTGCTGCCTTGGCTGCGGTCGGACTTGTGAAATGGAGAATGGTATGTGGAGCGCAAGTTTGTCGGCTTCTTCTGCAGGGGTTGTGGTGACGTCAGAACGCCGAGCTCTGATTAAAGGATGGTGGGTAGACCTCAAGGCAGCTTGCTTTGAGGTCTACCCACTATCTTACAATTAAGGCCAATCAGAAATCGGCGTCGTTTTGACGTTACAGGAACCACTGTGCAAGAAGTAGACGATTTGCTCTCCGCATAGACCTTTGCAAAAATCGCCCTTTGCGCGCTGCCATGTTTATCTTCTGGGTTGTGGAACGCCACCTGAATATACACTGTAGCTCCGTTGTGAGGTATATTAGACGCTGCACATGCTTCTACGGCCCAGTGACTCAGCATTTTTCACCCGGGTGATAAGCAACGCAAACATCTATATTTTTCAGAATTTTGTGGCACGCCATTTTCTGCAGAATTTTCGTGACGCAGCCGATTTCCCCGTACTTCGTTTATCTAGTTAGCTTTGCGTTAATAGTTCGTCTAGAGCAGAAAAAAGCTACCCGGATGTAAAAGCCATTTGTCTGCTTCTTCAAGTTATGAGACATATTGTGGATGTAAAGCAAGACAACAGGTCTGCCCATTAATCCTTGTTTATTTATCTTTTCACTGGGCTTCTTGTGAAATCTTGAAGAACACGCGGAGGGAACCCTGCCGCTTCAACTTTACTAAGCTATGACTTAAAACTTAGCTTCATCCGGTAAAATACTTCATTTTTTGTGAGCCATCTAAGGAGAAGGAGGTGATACATTTCTTCACAAGTTTAGAGTGCGCCGAGCTGAACGGCCAAATTACATTCTTGGGGCTAGGATTATATGCCCAACAGACATATGCCCTCCCCCCCTTTTCCCTTTTCCCTTTAGCCGAAGAAAATCCCTTTTCTTCGGCTAAAGACCGGTATTTTTATTGGTTAAAGTTGAAGCCGAATGCACTGCCCGTTAAACGTTTCATGAGCTAACTACTTTGTTACCTGTTTCAAGGTTAGTCAGTGTTAAAGTGGCTCTCTGCTACGTAAGGGCATTAAAAAATATGTTGTCAATTGCGAAACAGCTTTACTGTTGTGCTTGTTTTTTTTTGTATTTCTACGATAAGTGAAGAAACATAATGAAGTTTAAAGCACGTGTGCAAAATGGTTTGGCTTCATTTTGTTTCGAATGCCCCGTAGAGTTTCTTGCTTATCTCTCTGCTCCCGAAATGCAAATTGACGTATGCATTTTTTTTATTTTACTTTTCGAAACGTGTATACTTTCGAACTTCATAACTGAAGGTTTAAAGTAAACACTTCTTATTTTATTGTTCGAATTTTGTTTTATATCGAAATAATAACTAGATACTAGTAAGCCGTATCATACACTACTGAAATAGTTTTCCTATAAGAACATGGAAGCAAGTGTGAGCTGTAAACTCCTCAAATTAGCATATAAACCAAAACATAAACATTGTTACATTTGTTACAAAACTTGCCTCCAGCTCTTTGAACTGTGGATCTCAGTTTGGTGTGTTTTCAAATTAATAAAAGGTCCTAAAATAAATAATGTCACTAAATTTAGAGAGGGACCCCCTGGAAGTTATAGTTCTGACTCATTTTGAGCATGTCAGAAACCAAAAATAGAACGTCCTTTGCGGGAGAAATATTTCCGTTTGCATGCACCATGAAGAAACTTAATTCTTTATATGTCCACCTAAAAACTGGGGTGGTCACCCACACCCGATGTCGACATGATCACTACTTAAATATAAAGGTGTCATTCAGGTAAGGTTGAAATAACGATAATAAAAATGTTAGGAATAACCTTAGTTTTTGGGGTGCACTGCCCTTGCAACGGTCTTCAATTTGGTGAGCAACCAAGGAAATTAAAACAAAACGCAATAGGCGAGTAGCAATAATCAGAAATCCACTTACAATAAAATAATACATATTCAGAGTACACATAATCAAATTATACATATTAAAAAAACTCCTAACCAATAAAAAAGGCCCAATTTTATGACGTAAGTCCGAAGTTCTCTATCTGGTGGCAACTCATTGCATTTCATGCAGATTTGGTGATTAACCTGGAGCACTGCTCTTATATAATGGCGTATCAATTATTTAGTTTTCCTCTAAATTTTGGAGGGAAACTAAATTGGTGTATAGTTGGCGTGATGTCAATTGCTCATTAAATTTAACGACGAAATAGACGGACGAACAAATATTTAGCATTAGAGGATTGTTTTCAAGCCTCCCATACGTTAAAACAATGTAGGTAAGAGCAATTATGACCCCCTCTGTCGAATTTTTTTTTTATTTTTTTAACGTAGTTACTTCTATCTACCTTTCTTCTATGAATGGCGCATAACAAGCAAGGAACGTATAAAAATTAGTCGAAACCGGCCGACCCCTTAAGAAATCAAGCTGCAAAGGTGTTATTGTTGTCCGGAGAAGAACAAAAAGAATTCGCGTTTATATAACAATCTTAGCATTGGAAAACTAGATGATTATTTGTAACTGCAGAGATATTACCACTCCTGGAAGTCGAGACAATTGCCGATATTTTCTAAAGAGACAAAAATACGCTAGGTATAATTGAATCTGTGTTAACAGCTCGCTTTATCTTTCTCACAACAAAACTAATAATGTCTTGAACACCACCCGTGAACTCCTGTTTAAGTTTTACTAGCGTTTCAGCAATTCCACCAGACTCCACTTGCGCTATACACAAAATAATATTACTGTTTATTTGATTGTTTTCAGGCTGACAAGATTTAGGGCCGTCAAAGTAACATTTGCAAAAATAGCTATCTAAGATGCGTAATTGTAACCTGATCTGTGGATTCTTGATAATTAACTCCAACCAAACGGGAGCGGATATTTCGGGTGGCATCACGCGCACTCTTTTTCACGAACTACCAAAAACTATTGGTTAACCATTTAAAGTGTATTCTATATTGTCATGGAGTAACCGTGCGTTAGGCTGAGCAATATTTATTTTACACTAAATTACTTCGTTTATTAATCGTACGAAATGTCAAAAATTGTTTTTGTAAAGATGATGAAAATTATTTTTTTTGTGTAAAACTCAAAATGTTCCAAAAGCCTGGAAGGTGATATGGAAGGCTAATTTGAATATTAAAAAAAACAAATCTGTGGGCAACTTCTTGCAAAACTAAGCTAAGCGGCTTCGTATAATGCGTTCAACACCTGACTATATTCCCGAACGAAGCTCCAGTCAAAACTTTTCATATATTTATACATATACTCATATAGTCAGCTTTTGAAAAGTAATTATATGACTTCCTCGATACTTGCGGATTCTACGTAGAAACAAAACTCGACATTGAATTATGAATAAAAAAAAATATTGGTTAGAACTCCAGGATCAGGAGCGAGTTTTAATATTATAAATGATACATTTAAAGGAACAAATAAAAACATCCCCCACAAAATGTTTTATTCCATAAAACCTTTCGAGAAAACAAAAGTTAATGAAAGGTAACAATGAAGATACCTTGTCACACATTGTACTGTTGTTGTTGAAAGCATTACCAGACAATATACATATATTGTCTGGTAACGTCTGGTAACGTCTGGTAACGCAAACTCCATGTCTGGTAACGTCTGCTAACGCAAACATTACCAGACAATATATGTATATATATATATATATATTTCACTATTTGCTCCGAAATTCTTCATGAATAGTATATTGTCTGATAGAGTGATATGCTATTAGGTGCCAATTAAATAAATAAAGCCGCCACTCGCGTTATTTTCGCCCATACACATTCGAAATTTACGTGACACTAGGAACCTTCGGTGGCAATTAAGACACCCCTGCCTATCTTCTACCCTGCACATGAGAAAACTCTGTCGCAGCGAGGTGCGTTGCGTTTTGCATAAAGCAATGAACGTCTGATATTCCGGCAAGGAGCCACGTTTCAGAAAGACAAACAACGTCATGAGTCCAATTCATACAATTTAACAAATTTAACGGCCTTCGTACATCGGAATCTTACATTTCGGTGAACGCTCAACCTTTGTGACATTTTCACTGTCTACTCTGCTAATATTGCGAACAATAGAGCTGTGGACCCTTCCAAAGAACGGAAGAAAAATGCTGCCCTTCGGCCACACTTCCAGTGTTGCTTTTGTGAAGAAAACGTAATTCGTAATAAAGCACGAATTAATTTTTAACGCCACCACCAATCCCGAAATAGTGTATGTCCGTCCGTCCGTCCGTACGCCAGTCCGTGCATTTCGCTCTAAATTTAGCGGGGAAATTGATATCAGGAGACCTATTCACAAATTCAGTTTCTCAGCTAAAGTTAGCGGGAAAATTGATGTCGTACGCGACCTGACGTCACGCGACATACAGACCAGTTCAGTTTGCCCGCTAAATTTAGCTGAAACTTTTATGTCGCTTGAACTATACATCAATCCAGTTTCCCCTGTAAATTTGACGGGAAAGGGGTGTAACGTGGCGCTACCTGAGATAACGGGACGTATACACCTTGGGGAAAGTGACGTCATGTGACCTATACGTGAGCTCAGTTTCCCCGCTAAATTTAGCGGTAAACTACAAGCCTCGTGGCCAAAACATAAATTCAGCTTCCCCGTTAAATATAGTGGGGAAAATCGATTTCACATGACCTATACAAATTTAGAGTTTCCCCGATAAATTTAGCGGGAAAATATACGTCACCTGGCGCACCAATTCCATATAATGTATTGAATGCATTATAGCACTTAGAAGGTCCCGGTCTCTGCCAATGTTTTATGCCAACAATTACTTTTTCGTGTTCCGTACGACCCGAAAGATTCCAGCTGCATTTCTATTTTTTTATTTCAACCTGTTTAATACTTATCGTATGCGTTTACAGGAAGTGTGGAAGCTCTCTCGAAATGCTCGTTCGCTGCCTCGGGACGGGTTATTGCACTTTGTGACATTGAGCAGCCCCTTTTACTTCCTGTTGGCTGCGCAGAACTCAAATTGCAACACGTTGCTTACGAGAACAAAAATAAATGCGGCGAAAAATAATATTTTATTTTTATTTTCGCGTTTTTTTAAAGTCCATTCATCGTTTGATATTTCGGGCTCTATGTTCAAATCTCACCAAGTAAAACGGCAAGTGGCAGTTATCGCATAAGCAAAACTATCTGGCGTCCGCCATTAAATATACCGAACTCGAAGAGAGCAAAGCAGGACTGTATAAATGATAACGGATATAACTTCCTGTGCACCAAGAACGTACTTTCAATAAAACGTATTTTTAAGCTCACGCTATATTGAAAAAAACGTATCAGTATACATAACTGGTATTACGTTTATGTAAATGTAATATGTGCCCTCGCACTGAAAATTACAATTGTTGCCGTTATAAAAAACACGCTCAAACAAATGTTACTGAGCCAATCCCATCGATTCATACAGCTGCTATTCTAACTTCTCTTCGATCGTCCTTTTAAAAAAAATATTTCCCAGACACTTTTGTGCAGTAAATCCTCATGCATCGAGTACAATATTAAAATGTTTCAGTTTCTGTTATTTTCTAACTGGTCGACGTTCAAATGGTTTTAAATAAAAAATTGCACACACACACACACACACACACACACACACACACACACACACACACACACACACACACACACACACACACACACACACACACACACACACACACACACACACACACACACACACACACACACACACACGCACGCACGCACGCACGCACGCACACACGCACACACACGCACACACACACATATATATATATATATATAGAGAGAGAGATATATAGATATAGATATAGATATTCTCCTGAAACTGACAATGTAAACAAACTGCAAGAGTCTCTCTTTACCGAACTCCTTGTTTTGAAAGGAAGGTTTCTTAATTTATGACTTCGAGATTTTACCAACTTTTGAAAACTTGTATACTAATGAATGAACGACTAATAGTTATAAATCTAGTTAAATTCAAGGTGTAACTTTGAATTCTTGTCTTTTGAACGAATTATGAATTTAAGACTTCAGCAAACAAAATTAGAACAATTTGTAATTGTTTAGTTTACAATTTGCAACTGTAAAGACCAGAAGGAGCGATTTTAAAGAAACTATAAATTCGAGGAGGTTCAGTAAAACAGAGCTTTAAGTAGCCGGACAAACCCAGCTCCTTGGATATTATGAAACCCTTAAGGACTTGGCTTCAATGCCCAGGCGAACAGGCCTAAACTCATGATCCGGTATGGCTATCTTGCAGTCAAGCGGAACATTAAATGAAAAAGGGCGCTGCTCCCTTAGTAAGTGGGCCAATGGTTAAAGAAAACATATAAGAGAGGTTGGACATTTTTTTTTTATTATTATTAGGTTGTTATTCAGTCAATTTAAATTTACAAAAATTCTTTGGTCAGTATTTGTTTTATTACAACTATAATTTTTTACATTTTTTTGAAAATGAATGAAAAAAATTGTTCTTTTTGTATGGTGCATTTTCTTAATGACAACACACGAGGTCTGACTGAGTAAACGCTCGAGGTTGGAACTATACCCGAAAGTAGCCCAAGCGCCGAGAGCAGGCTGCAAAAGTGGCAGTTTGACCTGTTACTTGCATTAAAACACAGTAGTCATTGCCTCAGGATTTTTAATAAATTAGAAAAATCCTTCGTCGATAGTAGACGCGGGCGGCTATTTCTAATTTTTGTTCATTGATGGCGCGAGCTTTCAGTTACACGCGATGGTCTGTCTGCGTGGAAACCGCCCGCGTGCTGCTGGGCAAAACACAAATACACCTAGTTGCCACATAAACCTGACTTCTTCAATTACTCATCTTTTTTTAGAAATTATCCAAAATGAGCAGTAAAATATACCGAGCGGCGCAGCGCTGATCGCGCGTATTCAAACAAAGGTCAGCTGGTTCAGACAATGTAAAGAGCTCCGACCAGTTTCTAATATTTGTACACCATATTCTTGTAGTAGACTGAAGTTGGTAAAATTAGGCTTTGCACACTCTAAAAAAAAGAATATCACCTTACACCCTTTTGTCCCGTATAATACACCCCGAAACTTCAGTTCGACGTACTACAGCGCACTAGAGTCGAACATACGGTCGAATACACCCCAAATTATATGAGGGGCTTGATAACTGTGCGATATGACTAATTAAACAGTTAACGAATGCATCAAAGACTACAGAAAGAAAACACTGAGGCTTTGCAGTAAGGCCAAGTAAACTCCCGATTATTTTTTGGAGTCAGTAACACGTACATTAACTATTTTAATAAGTTGTTACACACGGCTATCAAGCCTCTCGTGAAATTTAATATCATCAGATCGGCGTCAGTGTGCTGTACGTCGAACTCAAGTTTTGGGGTGTATTATGTAGGATAAAAAGTGTAAGAATACACCCTTTTCTTTAGAGTGCAAAAAGGCTGTGAATGCAGTCAAAAAAAAAAAAAATAGCTTCGCGCAAGTTCAGAATATCATATTACTAAATCAACAACCTTTGTACGTAAGATTTCTTATGAGTACCACTGAAACTCTTCTGAATCCGTAGAGCCCATTTCTAGGAGTTGCACATGTTTCAACGGTATATCGCATGTTATTACACAATTTACGTTCTGTACATTTTTTCATCGTGAAAGTATTCATAAAATGACTGTACGGAGACAACTTAAAAATGCAATATATGTCCGTATATTTTTGGTAGTGTTGTATATCATTCACATTTTCTAACCCCACGCCAGAATGTAGCGAAAGCACTGTCACGCTCAAGCCTCGGATGATATTAATCGTCTTATAACGTTTCATATGAGAGGAGTGTTTTTTGGTTAATCTACATGCGAGCATTTTTTTTTTTTTAATTTGGATGAACTCGTCTTTTTTTTTGGGGGGAAATAGATAATTCTGGTTCTATCTGGTGATTGTTTATTGGCTCTACGGCATAGAATATTTTTATGTACCTTAATTTGTTTGATTATTTTGATAAAATCGCTTTTTTTTATATATTTCGGTGGACAATAGCTGCATTTGTAGCAATAAATCCTATACGTAGTGAGCTTCTGCATATATGACAGTGCGTGTCTGCTCCAAATCATTGGCTTATTTATAATGTTGGAATTGATATCATTGTTCAATTCAAATAATAGGAACGTATACCCTGTAACAATGTGAACGTGTTAATTGAGAATCCTGAAGTGGGCCTTTGCATGTTACACATCGCAGTAGGATATTATTTCGTGACATCATTATATTAACATTTTTACACTGCCTTTTAAATCAGCGACAATAATAATAATGCACTTTCCAATAGTTAAAAAACGCAACTCACCTCCCAGTCCTTTTAGTACAAAGGTCTCGCAACCACCTACTGGGGAAGCATCATCACTCTCACTCTGCAGAGACTCCAAAGCGCTTCCTGTTTATGGAACGCGGATATTGTCGATGACGCAAGATGCGAAAACCGCAGATGCGGCCACAGCTTGCCGTGCTCTTAGTCTTTCAAGCAGCAGACGCTACGAAACGTAACATCGTTCATATCTGGTCATAACGGCTTGAAATGGTTTCCCAGCTGCTAACTCAATAATCGCTGTGTTCTTGTGAGGGACCTCGGTGCAAAAATACAAATTTATTCGCAATTACCCATCTGTTATGAAATTTTAAAAAAAACTCACAGCATAAAAAACAGTCAATTCACAACGTATGATATACGCAGAGTGAAAATAAACTTTGTGCAAATCTGATCCATGTAAATTGCACTTTAACTATAGTCGTTCGCAGACTGACCTGCTTTCTTTCGAACACGCAATAGCGGGGCACTGGTTTTTAAAAGGTTTTGTTCACACAAAAAACACAGGTAGCGGAGTTGTAGTTTTCAGCGTTTGACCTTCGCGACGTTTGTGGTTCTTGCTTTTATTGTTATAACCTTGTGCTTCTAGATAATTACGATGGCCTCACATTGGTAACCACGTCATGAACCTCACCTAACCGAGCGGAGATTAAAAGTGAACATAAACTCTATTGTGACCTGTTGCGTGATTTGAAGTTTGATGTAAATCACTTGCACTCAAGAAGTGATAGCTTTAACAAATACTTTTATTTGTTGTTTTTCCATTTCTTAATTATTTTCATGTCAATTTATTTTGTACCAAATTTAAAAACAAATTGAAGACACAAAAGAAAATTTGATGAGGCTGAGCTCGAACATAAATCGGTGTTAAGTTTAAGTGTTCAAACGTTTTAGTACATACAACTTTTCACTTTGTTAGGCGGGTATTTACCTGGAATCGTAAACGCACCAACCACAAAAAGACATCCGTCAACTACGTGGTGTTCCATTGCATGCAAACCAAAACCTGAAACGAAGATAGGAACAAAAGAAAAGTATACATGGATGTGTAGAACGTATTGACGCTCCATCAAAATACCTGTAATTGATCTGATAGAAGGGTGGCCACTCTGAGGTTTGAGCTAGAACACGATGTCAGCCTCCATACCGGCCGGTACTCCCAAGTCATCTTTGTCGGGAGCCGACCCTTATCACGTGACCCTCGGGACGGGTTGCCGTGCTGTCTATTTACACCAGTGAACGGAACATGCCTGGGAAGATCCGCTGCGGAGAGACCTCTCCTGCATGCTGCTCGAAGCTTGCCGAAAGGCCCGACAGCTTGAAACCGCCACAAATGCGTACGCAAACGCACACACAGATCGGCAAGAAAAAACACCTCCACCGCACTTTTGGAAAATGATCTTGCCACCGACCGTTTTAGCACGTCGGAAAGAGGATCGTGCCTTTCATAATTGCTGACGCCCGCCGGGCTGCGCGACTCCGGTGTCTCGCGGACACGACGATACTTCACGATCCAGCATCTCAGCGTTTCGTGAATACTGCCGCGCGCGTAGGTGGCCAAGCAGGTAGCGCGCTCGCGGCCTAGCGGTTATCGCGCGTGCCTTCCGCGCAGAAAGCCAGGGTTCGATTCCTGGCCGCGAAGACGCATTTTTGTTGACTATAACGTAATGTTCTGGTAAATTTGATAACCGTGTTGCTGATTCGAGGTTAGAATGTTAGACATGCCGAACCTTCTACGCCGATTCTTCCAGAAGCCCACGCGTGTACAAAAGGGGCTCCGCGTGGCAAGCCGGAGTCAGTTTCGCCCCAGCGTTCGACTCTGCAGTCACGCCGACTTCGACGCCCGCGACGCTCTACTTTCTTCTGTTCCCTTTTTTTTTATTTTTGGGCACAAATTCGCTACATTATACGTTTAGTTTCTTCAGTTATTATCGCCTCATCACTTGTCATTCGTGACATTTTGGTGGAGGTGCGAGGTACCATGCCACGTGTTTTCTCACGAGCCCTGTCGACCTTCGTCATGCGAAAAGATGTACTCCACAAAGAAAACTTCAGGGACAACAACTTGTCGTGGCTGCTGGTAATCCCAACCGACCTTTGAGAGGAGATCTTCCAAGCCTGCCACGACGACCCGACGTCTGGACACTTTGGTTACAACCGGACACTGGCCCGTATTCGTGAAAAGTATTACTGGCCCAAGCTCCCCAAAACCGTTCACCTATACACACGATCATGCCACGAGTGCCAGCGACGCAAGAAACCTCCGACGAGGCCGGCCGGACTCCTGCAGCCGATTTCTCCTCCAAACGCACCCTTCCAGCATATCGGAATGGATCTACTTGGCCCTTTTCCGCCGTCGACATCGGGGAACCGCTGGATTATCGTCACCACAGATTATCTCACGCGGTACGCCGAAACGAAAGCCCTTCCTTCAGGGACTGCTGTGGAAGTTGCCAAGTTTTTCATCGAGTCCATCGCCCTCCGGCACGGCGCTCCAGAAGTTCTGATTACAGATCGCGGATCATCGTTCATGGCACAGCTGACCCAAGAAATCCTCCGACTCAGTCACACCAGGCATCGTCGTACAACAGCTTACCGCCCGCAGACCAACGGGCTGACGGAGCGACTCAACAAGACAATCGCCGACATGATTCCTATGTACGTCAACGTAGAGGACAAGACGTGGGACGAGGTGTTGCCCTACGTCACGTTCGCCTACAATACAGCGGTTCAAGAGACCACTGGATTCACACCCTTCCAGCTGGTACATGGTCGGAAATTAACGACTATGCTGGACGCGATGCTGCCCCATGAGCCAGGTGACAGTGAGAGCGACGACGCCCAGGTGGTTGCTTAACGGGCCGAAGAAGTCCGCCAGCTCGCCCGACTCCTGATTCAAGACCAGCAACGCGTCGACGCGGGCCGCTACAACCTTCGTCCCAGGGACGTCCTCTTCCAGCCCGGAGACAGGGTGTGGGTGTGGACGCCCATCCGTCGCCGCGGCCTCAGTGAGAAATTGCTGAAACGGTACTTTGTAACGTACAAGGTACTTCGTCGCCTCGGGACGCTGAACTACGAGGTGATGGCCGACGGAGCAAGAACATCATCACGCCGCCCACCCGAACCTGAAGTCTTCCACGTCGTTCGTCTAAAGCCGTACTACTCTCGATAGGACAGTGGACCTTATGTGTGCCAAAAGACTCCTTAGTTCGCCGTTTCTTCTTATGTGCTTTGTTTTGTTTTGCGTTGCATCGGGGCGATGTACTTTTTAAAGGGGGGAGTAATGCCGCGCGCGCAGGTGGCCAAGAAAGCAGCGCACTCGTGGCCTAACGGTTATCGCGCGTGCCTTCCGCGCCGAAAAACAGGATTCGATTCCTGGCCGCGAAGACGCATTTTTGTTGACTATAACTTAATGTTCTGGTAAATTCGAGAACCGTGTTGCTGATTAGAGGTTCGAATGTTCGACACGCCGAACCTTCTACGCCGATTGTTCCAGAAGCCCACGCGTGTACAAAAGGGGCTCTGCGTCGCAAGCCGGAGTCAGTTTCGCCCCAGCGTTCGACTCTGCAGTCACGCCGACTTCGACGCCCGCGACGCTCTACTTTCTTCTGTTTCCTTTTTTCATTTTTTGGGCACAAGTTTGCCCCATTAAACGTTTAGTTTCTTCAGTTATTATCGCCTCATCACTTGTCATTCGTGACAATACGACGATGCTTCCAGCTCGCGCGCGTCGTTAATCAGTCTGTGTTGGGTCGTACCTGCTTCAGTAACCGTGAAATACGGGTGCTGTAAACTGGAAAATGAAAAGCAATAGGTGTGTGAAGGCAGCCTTTGGCCCGTGCAATGTTCAAAATACTGATTGCCTTATCTTCTAGTCAGCGCTTCGCGGCTAAATGATATGAAATAGCTAACAGCCCACAGCGCCAGGAGAATGCCCAACATTTCCTCGGCTATTCGAGAGTGCAGTAATAAGATTTTTATTTTCATTTTATTTCCTTTTTATTACCTTAAGGGCCTTTTGAGAAAGGCATTACACAAGGTAGGTGTTATGTTCAAGGTTCAAAACAAGACATCAAAACACTACAACAAAATGAAGAAAACCGCAGGAAACATCATTATATAAACATTATTCAAACATTTTATAAATCAGCTGCGAAAAACATTTATGGTCACTGGTAGTTGCCTTTCTTGTGGGCAAGCTATTCCCTACTGATATGCATAGTGGAAGAGGTGAGTATTTGAATGTGTTGGTTTTTGAAAAAAATATAAAAGACGTTTACAATCCTTTGTAACGTCGAATTCGAGCACAGCTCTTGAGGAGGAGGAGGGGAAGATACAGAGAAGAAAATATGCCTCCCCTCCTCTCCTGCTCGACTCACATTTAGCGGGAAGTTGTCGCCAAATTTCTCGCCAAATTTAGCGGAAAAAGTTCCCCGCTATATTTAGCGGGGAATGTTTTTCGATAAATTTAGCGGGGAAATTTGTCCGCTAAATTTAGCGGAAAAATGATTCCGCTCAATTTAGTGGGGCATTTTTTCCGCTAACTGTAGAGGGGAATTTTTTCCACTAAATTTAGCGCGCAATTTTTTCCGCTAAATGTAGCGAGGAAATTTTTCTGCTATATTTAGTGGCAATTGTTTGGCTGCATTTAGCGTGAAACGTTTTCTGCTAAATTTTGCGGGAAATATTCCCGCTAAATTTAGCGGGGAGGTTTTTCCACTAAATTTAGCGGATAGATTTACCCATAATGCAATGTGCGGTGACGTCACGAGTATGATGGAAATATGGAAGTATGATGGAAATAGGAAATCTGATGGGCCGGGGAAATAAAGGTTTGAGGAGACCACAGGTTTTAGTACAATCTCTGCCTGAAAGAGCGCCGATCTATTTTTCTACGAGTGTCGCGAGTTTGTAGGGATGTGGGACTGTTTTAAAGCAAATATGCTATTCCTAGTGTAGTTACGAGTGATAAAACGGGTAGCACTATTTTGGACGGCTTCCAGTTTGTTAATTAAATAGCTTTGATGAGGGTTTCATATCATTGATGCATACTCCAGCTTAGTTCTGGCTAGTGTAATATATGCTAAACGTCTAATAAAGAAGTTTGCGAGAAAAAGATGCCTTCATACAAATCCTAATGTTTTGTTAGCTTTAGAAGAAATGTAGTTGACGTGACTCTTCCATGATAAGTCTTCAGAGAAATACAACTCCTAAATATTTAAATGTGTTCACCCGCTCAGTGACGCCAGATGAAAAAGCATAAGAGCAATAAGAAATAAGAGCGAAAATGAGGCATGTTTACTCACAGCTTACGCCTAATTCTGCGCTAATTTTATTCAAGAGGTGTTTCATGTGGGCACTGTTTTCGTTGTTCGGGCGCCTCTTGCCAAAGAGGGTTGGATAAGTGACACCTTTCGAAAGTCTGGCCCCTGTCGGAATCCGTGAAATTCCCACACAATGCCGGTACACGCAAACACATGGACATGTACTAAAACCGCAGCATACGGCGCACCTTTTCCGTTTGGTTGTATTAAAAAATTGACACATCCGCAAAAATATATTGAACACAGTGACGCTCACCCTCGGCTCTGTTCGATTGGTGCGTCCTGTTATTTATGCTCAGCCCCAACCAACTAATTCCACCAGCTTGAGTCCACCACCCACCGCCCCAAGAATTTCCAACAGAAAGTACACTACCCTAGGGTATAGGTAACCTGCAATGCTGTTCGGTTTGGCGCTATCTAGCGACTGAAGTAAGAAACATTGGGTATGCCTGGGAGTGGCGGCTGCAATGTTCAAACGTGAACTATTACTCTGGTGGCGCCGCCTGGCCTACTGTCTGCAGCAAAAAATACTGGGTAGGCCAGGAAGCCGTGATCGCATAACATGCCAGTACGGCGGAAGCTACGGCCCTGGAGGGCCAATCGGAACGTGACCACGTATCACCGGAGTGCGCCCCGCACACTCTCAGAAAAAAAGAGTATACTCTCACACCTCTTGTCTCATATAAGACACCCCAAACCTTCAGTTCGACGTACGGCGCGCTGACATCGAACCGACGGTACCAACTCTGACGAGCGGCTTGATAGCCCAGTGGTACAACTTATTAAAATACCTAATGTACGTGTTACTTACTAGAAAAAAAAGTAATCGGGTTTTGCTTGGCCCTACTGCAAAACCTCAGTGTTTCTTTTTCTTTGTAGTCTTTGATACGTACTTTTGCTGTTTGATGAGGTATATATCACCGTTCTTAAGCCCCTCGTAAAAGTTGGGTCCGTGTGTTTGACGTCAGTGCGCTGTACCTCGAACTGAAATTTTGGGGTGTCGTATATGGGTCAAAGGGTGTACGAATATACAATTTTTTTTCTGAGAGTGCAATGTTGGGGTTATCGTTCACCCTTTGCCAAGTTACAACGAGACAGGGTATAGCCGGGGACTCTCACCCTGCTGGCGCCGCCTGGCTGTTGCCGACTGACTATACTCTCCCGTCCACCCCCCCCCCCCTCCCACACCCTTGGATGGACTCCGGGATGGGGTAAGGGGGGGGGGGGGTGCTGCCGACCCCATGCCGGGATTTTTCCAAGGAATATGTTGACCCTGCCCCCTCCTGCCCGATTGACAATCCTACGCTCCGACGTATGTAATGTCTTGCTCGTTCAGATTTGTTGGTTATTTCTGTACAGATTCCGACTTTTGAACAATCGGCACATGAGTTTCAAGATGAGTAATTTTTGTACAGTGGGTGTTTCCGCCGACACAGATCGACCGCCGAAACGGAGATGTTTACACATCTTAGGACTTCCCACAATTCCGGCAGCATCTCCGGCAACCAGGGCAATATTGCCAGGTTATGACGTAAACAAATGACATTTTCCTTGTACGTTCTGATTGGCTGCGGAGGCGGGGAAGCAATCAGCATCAGACCGATGCTCTCGCAGCCGAACATAACTCCTGTGCAGTGAATCGTGCCCCCCGGCGTCAAATTCCGTGCTAAGTTGGCTGAGGATCCGGAAATGTGAAAGTGGCAAGAGAAAGACCTAAGAAAGACAGACACCAGCAGACGGACCGAGTTATACATCTAAGGTTAATCTCACATCATCCAGTGTAGCCTTTTTGTCTTGAATGATCTTGCTCTCTGCTTTATAAACCATGCGGCCGCTTAGGCCACTTAAAGCAAAGGGAAGCCAGTAACAATTCGCCGCTCACTATACTGGAGTTCAAAAGCACCAATTTTATATTGTTTAGGACGTTGTTTTCTTTCCCACACTTTTAGTGAGGTCTAGATGTTATTGATATTTCGTTTGGAGCAGGACGAAGAGACGGCGGTTACAGCGAAAACGTGTGGCCAAAATGTGGCTGAAACCAATTCGAGTGAAAACATAAAAGATAAACGGTGCGAAAATGCCCAGAAGCTGTTTCCTCGATGTTTGTTATCTTTGTGCCCTTCAGACAAATATCCCATTGCTATGCCCGAAATATGAAAATAAATTACCCAAGCGAAAATTCCAATCGTATTTTGAACCGCCTCGTACGCAACTATTCGCTACCCGCGGCTAGATGGCACAAGAAACAAGATCAGTGTTTTGTTGTTTGTTTTTTTCATTCAGAATGCCGCTTATCTAAGTGTAAAGGAATGGACAGAATTGTTAACTGTATATCAAGATTGTAGTTGCCATGTGTAGTCATAAACGCAGTTTTATGTGGGCTAATCGCACTTTGTTCTTCGTGGCCTGCATGAGAAGTTACCCATATATCTTTTTTAGAGATATGGGTAACTTTTTTTTGTGTGTGTATTTTCGTTAATGTACATTGGATGTCAATGTTTTGGTACTCAACATTCGAATCATTATTTTACATCGCTCCGACTGCTTTGGGTTTTCTTTTTAATACCTTCGCACTAGTACCAATTGACAGAGGGAAGCTGACGACGTCCGTTTCTGGACAAAACCGTGGAAAGGGAAGCACGCAGCGTAGAAAGAAGGAGAGTTGTGAAGGACAAAGGCAAGAGGGAGGCGACATCACGGGAAGAAAGCCAATGCGCGCGTGGATGCTGGTGCGAGTCTGATTATGCATATGTGCGGAGTGCGTACGCCTTAGGCGCCTTAGGTTGTGCTTCAAAATGAAGGGGGAACCAAGTAATAGCGCTGGTCCAAGTAGACGGCAAAAATCAAGGGAATATCAATTGGTCGATCCGAAGAGAATGCGTTAGCATGACCCTTAAGAAACACCGCACACGTCCCCCTTCGAGGGACGCCAACACTGACCCCGTAACAAAGCCAAAAAGAGGCAGCAAAAAGAAAAAAGTCAGAACAGAAAAGTGAAGAGATCAGCGTTAGCGTTTCCCACAAGGGGACGTGTGTGGTCTTTCCCGAGGATCATGCTAACGCATTCCCTTAGGATTTGCCAATAGATCTTCCTCTATTTCTTTTTTCTTGGGCCAGGGGGGGGGGGGGGGGGGGGGCGGCATTGTTTTTTGCCTTGAGTTATGAAGGTGTTAGTCGTATGAATACCCTGTATACTTCCGGTTGCATAAAGTGTGAGCCCCGCGACGTCGGGATCCGCCTGGCTTCCGAGGTCTGCGTACTTTATAGTGGCCAGGAGAGGTAGCCATCTTGGACGTCTACTCTCGCCACTCCCCCGCACACGCCCCCCCCCCCCCCCCCCACCCCGTTCCAGGGGACATAGAGAACTTCCCTCTGGCAGGCTCGCCTCCCGGGGTGCGAAGATGGAGCCGCCAGCGAGGGAGAGAGGGAGCGCGTCCTCTGGCTGCTCTGAGAGGACTTGATAGAATGGAAACTTCGGCGAGTTGGTGATTCATATCCTAAGGTTAAGAGCGCAAGATAAATCACACACACCGACACACAAAAGGACAAAAACGCGTATGTTTGTCATTTTGAGTGTCGGTGCGTGGGATTGATATTGTGCCGTTAGCCTTGAGAGCACTGTTATGCGGGTCTTGAAACTGTTCGGACGTGCGGCCACGCGCTCTGCTAGCCCACTTCCGACCAGGTTCTCGAAAACGTACGGCAAGGTAACGACCCCCTCCTTCTTGTCGTTACTAGTGTTATTGTGTCTGTATCTAACCGGAGCCAATAAACCCCCGGGTGTCCCTCTATTCCTTGCGTCCGTGCACTCTCTTCGATAGTTCCGGTTGGCGGGTGCCGCCAGCAGTCGAACCCGCCATAGCGGTGACTCCGATTCGCTCCGGGATGGTGGTTTCGCGTTCGACACAGGAGACGATCGCGCCGGGCGATGTAATCCTCGTCTGGTCAGCTTAGCTAAGAGGAAGGCTATTGACGCCGCCTTGAATGATTTGACTGACACCGGCGTTATCCTGCCTTCAGAAAGCCCATGGGGCTTTCCGTTCGTTCCCATTCCAAAAGAAAGACGGCAGTTCACATTTCTGCGTAACTACCGCAAACTGAATGAACTCACACCGTGACTACCGCAAACTGAATGCACTCAAATGTCTGTGATTCGAATTTAGAGTGCAGCTTTTGAGGAGAAGAAGGGGCATACCCTCCCCTCCATACCCTCCCCTGCTCCTCCTCGAGAGCTGCGCTGTAATTTCGGATTACAGAGACTTGTAAACGTCTTTCATTTTTAGAGCACAGCTCTTAGGCGCCCGTGTCCGGGTTTTGCGGCGTCGATGTCGGCGTCGGCGTAACTGCGCTAAATTTAGTGGGAAAATTGACTTCACGGGACCTCAACACCAATGCAATTCCCCGCTAAATTTAGCGGGAAAAGTGACCTCACACTTGGCGTCACGTCACCTATGAACAAATTCAGTTTCTCCGCGAGATTTACCTGAAAAATTGACATCACATGCGCAGGAGGAGGGGGAGGAAAGGAGGAAGAGGTGGAGGAAAATAGGAGGATGAGGATTAGGGGAGAAGAGGAGGATAGGAGGAGGAGGAGGGGTATACCCTCCCCTCCGTACCCTTCCCTCCTCCTCCTCAAGAGATGCGCTCTAATTCGGCGTTACAGAGATCTCTAAAAGTCTTGCTTTTTTTTCAGTTTTTTTTTTTTTTTTAATTATTTTGGAGGTATAAGAGCCGGCCACCTTTTTTTCCTAAAGGTGTGCCAACAGTTTCAAGGAGTGGGGAATGTGGGAGACCTTGATGCTTTTCCCCTATCCGGCCCTAGGGCCGCGTGCACGACGTCGGGATCCGCCTGGCTTCCGACTGGAATGTACCTTATCGTGGCCAAGAGAGGCAGCCATCTTGGCCGTCTACTCTCGCTACTCCTCCGCCTATGTCCCCCCTGTTCGAGCGGACATAGGGAACCTCCCTTTGGCGGGGTCGCCTCCCGGGGTGCGAGGCTGGAGCCTCCAGCGAGGGAGAGAGGGAGCGCGTCCTCTGGCCGTTCTGATAGGACTGTTATGCGGTTCTTGAAACTGTTCGGACGTGCGGCCACGCGCTCTGCGGTCCCAACTCTGATCAGGCTCTCGAGAAAGTATGACAAGGTAAAGACCCCCTTTCCCTCGTCGTTACTAGTACGTCATTGTTGCTGTATTTAACCAGAGCCAATTAACCCCCGGGTGTCCCTCTATTCTGCGTGTCCGTGCACTCCCTCCGTGAGTTCCGGCTGGCGGGTGCAGACAGCAGTCGAACGCGCCGCAGCGGTGACTCTGATCCGCTGAAGGATGGTGGTTTCGCGGTCGACCTCCTATCTGGACACATCGAAACTTTTTGAGCTCTCTGCTACACATACGCGATAATAAAAATTAAAAAAAAAAGTTTAAGGCCAAATACGATACAAACAGGGGACAATATACATATATATATATATATATATATATATATATATATATATATATATATATATATATATATATATATATATTGTTAGGAAAGTGAAGACGACGACGGGGCAGTGGCGCGCACGACCATCTTGCGCCAGGCCCCACGGGCCGGCTCGGCCTTCATAAATCGTATGCTTGTTCTATCATCGTGTACTGTCCTGTCCTTTCTGCTGCCGACAGCATCACCCTAACAATATATATATATATATATATATATATATTGTAGCGGTAAGCAGAGAGAAGAATAAGAGGAGAAAGTGAAGCGGGACTCTCCGGCTAGGAGAAAAAGGAAGAACGTCGATCGGTCGCAGAAAACATCGTTACAATTTGGAGAGCACCCCTCGACAAAAACTCAGCGAGTCATCGCGTACGCCAGTCGTCGTCTCACAGATACGGAACAACGGTATCATTCGTCAAAACTGGAATGCCTTGCTCTCATCTGGGCTGTCCAACACTTTCGGCCTTATTTATATGGGCATCATTTCACGGCCATTACAGACAATTCAGCGTTACTGTGGCTTCAAACAAAACGTGACCTTACTCCTAAACTCGCTCACTGGGCTCTATTACTTCAAGAATATCAGTTCGAAATCCGTCACCGTAGCGGGAAATACCACACAGATGCCGATTTCCTCTCTCGTAACCCAGTAGCTCCGGCCGAAGAGGTAAACAAAGAAGATGTTCAATTTTCACTCCTGTGTTTAACCTTACTGAAAACCAAAAACAAGACTCAGAAGCTCAAGGCATTGTGTCGCGACTTAGGTCACCTCCATCGCATACACCAGAGCGACGACTACGCCGTGCCTATCGTATCCACCACGGCCTACTCTGCCATCGTGGATCTCAAGGTTGGGTGCCCTTTGTACCCGTGAAATTACGTCCAGCTGTACTTCATCTCTGTCACGATGACCTGACCGCTGGACACCTTGGAAGAGATAAAACTGCTAAGAGCTTAGAGCGTTACTGGTGGCCAGGAGTTCGCACAGACGTCGCCAAGTACACCGCGTCCTGCGTCAAATGTCAGTCTCGAAAAACTACGAATCCCACCATCAACTGTGGCGTCCAACCTGTTCCACTTACCGAAACACCATTCGAAATTATGGGCATTGACCACCTCGGCCCATTTCCTTGTACGCCAGATGGCAACAAATACGTTCTGGTCGCCATTGTCTACCTTAGCAAATGGGTAGAGTTACGACCAGTTCCAAATACCGCGGTCGACCATGTTGTTCGATTCCTGCGACAACAAGTTATTCTTCGACACGGAGTCCCTCGGGTCCTCGTAAGCGACCGCGCCTCGTGTTTCACACCAGATGACTTTAGTCAAGAGGTGTGGCGGACCCCAATCATTTTAATAAACGTTTTCTGATCTGCCTCGTGTTTCCTTTCTCGTCAATTTGTGAAGAAAATAGAACTGCTCGGTATCCATCACGCTCAGGCGGCTCCGTACCATCCGCAAACAAATGGTCTCGTTGAACGTGCCAACCGTACTATCAGCGGCATACTTGCAAGCTACGTCAACAACCAACACAATAATTGGGACCAACTTGTGCCTTACGCAGCCTTTGCCATGAACACTGCGGAGCAGTCAACGACCACGTTCACTCCTTTTAAAATTGTGTACGGACGCACGCCAGTTCTTCCAGGTGAAGCTGGTACCAATGCTGCTTGGCGACTGAGAGCCGAAGAATTCTCGAGCAGCTCTGAGCACCGTTTGCGAGACGTGAGAAGGCAAGCTCGAGACGCATTGTTGTGGACTCAGCATCGAACTCAAGAACGCACTGCCCCAGCCTCACCACCAACTCGTATACATGTCTGGAGACTGGGTTCTGGTGCGCCGACCGCTTAGAAAGAAAGGTCGCGCAGAGAAGTTTCTACCACGCTTTATAGGGCCTTGTGAAGTCCTTCAGCAACTGGGTCCCGTGACATTTCGTGTACGAAACTGCACTCGCAGTTCTAATTGTACAAAGGCCACATTCACGGTGCATCGTAGCCACCTTAGGCACTACATCCCTCGTTCATCGGAATTTTAGACACAAGAGCTCGACCCGTGACAATACCGTCAGTTCACTAGGGGACGGGGAGGGCGAATGTAGCGGTAAGCAAGAGAAGAAGAAGAGGAGAAAGTGAAGCCGGACTCTCGGGTTAGGAGAAAAAAGGAAGAACGTCGATCGGTCCCAGAATAAACCGTTACAATATATACATATATATATATATATATATATATATATATATATATATATATATATATATATATATATATATATATATATATATATATATATATATATATAATGCAGAGTGATTCAGAAAGGTGGAATAATTCGATATTGCGAAAACTACGCGTCGCAACAAAAAAAAATACTTGTGTAGTTTTGGTCCTGGGCCAGGGGCCTATTTAGGAACATTATTAAAATCCGGGATATTTAGGTTGTTAATTATTTTTACGTAATTAACTTTTTAATATTGTGTTTAAGGGCATGGTTTCTGTTAGAAAATTGCTCAGCATCACCAAAAAACACTAAATCAACAAATTACGAACGATAGAAGGCACGCGAAGCATTTTACGGCTTTCTAAAAAGCCGCACAAATTCGATAGGTTTTTAAGTTTCGGTTTGCTATCGGAGCGCATCTCGGCACCGGCGGCACCGCGCCCCGTGGAGAGATAGTGCAACCAGCCTCTGCTGCGTCGCGCGATGACAGCGCAGCAGAGGCTGGTTGCACTATCTCAAAATGCGCTCGAATATATATATATATAATATTCGTCCTTGTATAAATATATCATCGAACTCATTTTGTTTATCTGCACGACGTATTTGCGATTTGATAAATATAATTATGAAAGCAATAATGCCTGTTCACGAATGCCATCGTAGTTGAGTCTTTCTAGCAAAATTTTATGATTTACCAAGCCAGACGCCATTTAAAAATCCGCGACCACCCCCACGACAATATATGGACGTCAAAATAGTCACTTCCTTTCTTACAAAGAGGTTCCGCCGTCCAGCCCTAAGCTGGACGGCACGACCAAGGGGCGGGGACATTGCCGCCCGCCGCAATTGGTCAGCGCCGCGCATGACGTCACCGCCGATGCTCCCTATATCGTCAGGCTGCGATGTCCCGGTTCCATGGACCCGCAGTTCTGCTTAGGGCCCCAGGTGTTTAGTTTCCGAGAATCTCCAGATATGAACGGTAAGTGTTATCCTCAGCTTTATTAGCTCGATAATGGTGCATATATCACGGCAGTTTTATTAGAGCTGCTTCGAGAGTTTGGATATTCGTTCCCTCCAAATCACTGATATTGTTGTTAAAGAGTAGTTGAACGACGGCCCCTACTGCGGCAAGCACCAGTGTATTTTTCTTTGGAGGCTTGGGGGGCTGCGAAAAAACAAATACAAATAAAGGTTCACATTAGTTAAATATTACAATGAGGAAATGGGAAATGCGCTGGCTTACTTTTCGTTTCTCGGGCTGTTCTTTGCACTTTTCTTTGAGTTTGGCGTTATATTTCGGACAGGAATACGTTTCCGCAAAAGATGGATCAAGCTTCATTCGAAGATTTAACCTGAATAATACAGAAAACCTTTACAACTTTTAAAATAGTGCGGCGAAAAAAAATAGTATTACAATAGACCAGTTCATACGAGCTTTCTAGTTTGGTTTGCATTCGTCTATGGTGCCGAGAGTAACGTTTCTCGTTCTGTAGCTTGCAATACGTCGGTAAATTTCCTTCCGCATTCAACACCAGTGGCACCACCTTATATTCTAAGAAAGAACAGACTTCACTTGAATGGAGACTTTGAGGCACCTTGTAGTAGAACTTTTAAGTTATAAAGAAAAACGCAATCCCTACGGCATATACTTGATGTCTAGCGAATTATTTTTTTGAAATTAACCTTAGCCTCATTTTACTTGATCTGCGTTGCTTCTATAAAGTTAGCCTTTTTTAGAGATTCGTGCTTTTAAACAATAGCAGTGACAAAGTTCTTACCGTTTTTCTCTTTCTTCTGCAGAAAACCCAAGTCCAGCTCCTTTGCAGTACCTCTGTGACAAATGAAATTCGGTGTTGCTGTACTAAATATTCCACAAGCCATGTCTTCCGTTGGTTTCATCCGCTAACTCATAGGTTTGCAGCAAATAGAACACGCTTCAACGGTACTAGAAAACAATTACCTTACTTTTTGTACATCACTACACCAGTACATTTTCACTGATGTACCGTGCCTCAAACTAGGAAAAAGCGGCGATTTAGACTTTTGACGTTGTAACTTGGCAGTGCTATTGAAGGCATTTACTGGACGTATTTTCATCTAAATCTTTGTCTTCGATCGAGAAGGGGGTCCCGGGAGAAGGGGGCTGAACCTCTTCAAGTTGACATGTGCTGACTCGTAGTGTTTTCTGAGTGAATACATTGACATGATTTGAAGAAAATTAGCAATAAATCAGGATATCTGATTGCAGGTTGCATCCTCTATAGTTAAAACCGTGCATCATGTTAGGGGCCATGGCAAAACTCTTAGGACTTTAGCGGGCTTCCAACCCGACTCTGAACGCAATGAACTGTAAAAAGGGCACACTCGAGAATATAATATCAAGTATATTAGTTCCTTATATATTTTACTTGTTTTGTTTCTTGTGCCAGTACCTTTCCACGCAATTATCTTTAGAAATGAAAATTAAAAAAAAAACATACCACAGAACTGTGCAACAAAAACCTACATTACTTCATTCATAAGATCATACCACTGAACATGGAAAAGTAAAAGGCAAGAAAGCAATAAACGATTATTGATTGTGTCGTTCTTGATTTACACCCTATTTATACAAAGAATGCACTTTTTTTTTAATTGGCTAAACTGTGTATATTCCCCATTGCTTCCAAAATGCTCGTACCTGTCCTAAAGTCACGAAGAATAGTTGCTCAGGTGTCAGTGCATTCTGGACAGGGAGAGTATATTCAACTTCCGTGTCTTTTAGAGCACGCTTGTACGCCTGAAAAAGACATTAAATAAAATGATAAATTAAGCTACAAGCCGTTCAACACAATCTTAAAACAGCGAAAAATGTCGCATTCGGGAAATATATATAAAAAGTGCTAAGACTCTCTTGAGGAAATACTTAGAGTAAACTTCTATTATTGTAGACTTTAATGCCGGCATTACCCGTTACAAAATATATAATATTACTAATATCACATTAGGTGTTTCTTCATGACATTACTGCTTCAAAAACAAATAAATATTTGGTGACAATAAAAATTATTTACCCACTTATACAGTTACTTGCCATATAAAATCCAGGATTAGTTTGAAAAACGGGATCATGTCCTATATTTTTCGTTTACTTTAATCAGGTTACATGTTGACATCGACATTCAAAAGATTATCAGATGAAGGTAGGGAAATTTAATATGGTCTCAGACACATTGTTAATTTTTAATCTGAGTTGTAATATTCCTGTCTTTTGTAATTCAACCAACAGATAAAAGGAAGTGTATTGTTTTAAGGTGATAAGAAAAAGGTAGTGCAACATTGTGAGTTTGTTTTAGCCTACATTGTACTCCTGTGGCTTGTGACAAAGTTTATTCGGATTAACGTGTACAAAAATAAAATGCATCCGTTGTAAACCCGAGACAAATGAATAATAAAAAACGGAGAGAACAACAAAGTCTTTATAAGTATTTGTTGTTCTCTCTGTTTTTACATATTATTCTTTTGTTTCGGGTTTACGATACATTTCATTCAAAGAAGGTCGTCTGTGTTTTTCTTTCTCTGTTTACAAAAATAATACCGACCTCGAAGGCCAAGTGCGATGCTACGTAGGCCGCAAATGAAAGTTCTTCCATCTTTACTTCCACCTAAACAAAAAAAGCAACGAAATGTTTTACTTTATTCTTATTCAGTTATCAAACTGTCAACTCCCAGAGGGATCCACTTCTAAGTATTCACAATTATCCACAAATGCTAATGTACTTAGCCTTACTTTGACATATCCCGTGTCAGCAATGGCATATTAAAGCAAGAATAGGGCCCGGACTACTTGAAAAATTACTTAACAGCATGTTTTGCCCGAAATATTGCGACATTATTCGACAATAATCAAAATAAAGGTCCTCCTATGATCTACCTCCCAAAATTCCTAAGTTTCAAATACATTAGGAAGATATTATGCACAAGGTGTTACACAAAAGCATTTACCAGGTTTTTTTCACTGCAAAAATAAACTATACGCATCGCGGAACGCCCATTATCTGCCCACGTTGGGTGTCAAGTCTTGGTGTCACGTGACATCGGGGCGTCACGTAACACGGTCACCTGACTTGACACCCTACGTTGAACCTTAATTGGCTATAACGTGTGGAGACCGCGTCATTACGTGGCAGTATGTCCTGACACAATGATCTCACGCGGCCTGGCGTAGCCTGGCACACGTGACTTGTAGTGGCACCAGCTCTATTGGCGACGGGAGCGATCGAAAGTGTCGCTGTGGTCGGCCCACCACAGTTGGCCGACTGCTGACTATGACGTCAGCAAAGAATGTCTCATGGACGGAAATAAGAGGAATGTAAAAACCTCAATTTTGACGGTGTTGGCAGTGTTGCTTTGAGACCGCTATGATTTGAGGCTTCCAGAATGCTCATTACGAACACCATCGAGCTTGTTGTTCATGAGGTAATGACGTCACGAAAGGTAACCGAACGAGGGCGCCACCGAAACATCTCGCCGCTAATAGTCGCGTTCCGATTAATTTCGCGCGATGTCTCTTCCGTTTCGCTTCTGTCGACGTGGTACGAATACGGTGACTTTAAGGCGACTTGACAAAAACTGCATCATCTCTTCCTCTAGCATTGGCGGATAATGAAGCGAAATTAGTCAATTCAATTAGTTATACATGTAATATCTTATAATGTTGCAAACATTGATATTTTAATCTTATCAATAGAGCAACATTCTTCAGAATTTATTGCGCAAGATCAGGCTTTTATTTCGGTGGGCTTGTTTCCCGAAGCAGATGAAGTGTATATAGCCACTACTCGATGTGTATTCAACCTCAAGACAACATTGTAATGCACCAAAGCGAAGGGCATGATTAAGAATACAAAGCCACGAAAGATTGATATTTATCTTTTTTTTTCGCTTTTAAAACAGGGTACACACTTTAGAGTTACAAACACACTTTGGTTGTCATAGATAGATGTTAAAAATTCAATATTAACTAAATTTCAAAACCATAATATAAAACAAATATTTACGTTTTTTTTTTTGTTTTTTTAATAAAGTTACGTTTATATACAGAGCGTTTATGCGAAGGTTTAAAAAAATTAAAAATAGCGTGGTTAAGGAAAACATTGTTAGGGTAACGAATTGCCAACCAAAGCGAACGACAAGGAGTGTAAAAAGCATGCTAATTAGATAAAGAGGGACTAAAATTTACTCATCCACTTTTTAATAAGTGGAAATAAACATATGGCACCTATGAGAAACTTGCTTCGCATCATCGAAAACCACTAAATGAACTTTTTCTTCACAAGATGTAAGTCCCTTGCAGCAATATACGGCATTCCGAAAAAAAGAACGACCGATTTGAGCGCTTTTCTAGGTTTCGGTTTCTTATCCTAGCTCGTCTTTGCGCTAGCGGTTCTGCTCCACAGTGGCCCAGACGCGCAACGCACGTGCGCCCTACTTGCCTGTATCCTACGAGGGAGGCGAGGAGGTGGCTTCGCGCCTTGGCCACATGGGGTGCAAGATCGATGGCGCAAAGATGCACTCCGATAAGAAACCGAAACCCAGAAACGCGTTCAAATCTAGAATATGTTGCATATATATTTTTTTAACGCCGTCTTATACCCTATACTTTCCTTAAATCGTTCTAAAATAAGTTCATATAGTGCTTTTTGAAGATGCATAGCAAAGTTCTAAATGAAACAATATGCTTATTTTACAAATCAAAAACTTAATTTGTAAATGTAAGGTGATTATTTAGCTAATTAGTACGCGGTTCTTAAATCTTGATGTCTGCCGTGGCTGGCAGTGATCCCGGAAAGAGTTTCATTTTTTCTCAAAGACCCTAGTTTTAGGAATTCTTGAAAGACTTCCCCGAAAAATCCCGGTTTATGAAACCCAAATGCTTTGCGCAAAAGTGCTATTATAAGCCTTGAGATCGACTTACAGGTACAGCGTGCGTCGCGCTATCACCATCATCATGGTGTGGTTTGAAATATCACCGCTACATAGGCTGTACGAGTTCGTGGGAGAGAAGCTGCAGAGTTTTGCGTTTATCTTGCCGCATGGTATTGCACTGAGAACAATCTAAGAGGGAAAGACTGCGGTAGAGTTCGGTGCTTCAGTGCAGTTCGGTTTGTGTGCTGTGCCTGAAGCAGAGATGTAAGGAACCGCTTGTATGGATACCCACGGCGAGGTCTGCTGTGGACAGAGGTTAAGAAGCATGGATCCTGACGACGAATTCCTGTTTTCAGGTGAGGTGTACTATTTATAATAAATGTTTATTTTTTTATTATTAAACGTTTTAGTAATCTACGAGCGCGAGAACGCAAGGAAAATGTCAAGCCGGAAGCTTGCGTACAATGGACCTTTTCCGAGAAGCGTTCTGCGCACGCGCGAGCACTCGATGCCAAGCGGCAGAAGTCGGCACCAGAAATCGAGGAAAATCGGAAGGAGGCTGTCGATCAGCGAGTAGAACACGTAATTGCAACATATATATAATTGTGTTACCCAAAGAAAGAAAGTGGACGGAAAGAAAAGCATGACGTTTGGGTGGACGCCACAGATCCCCCTCTTTAGAGTCGCGTTGGGCACGCGCCGCTGCTCGGAGAGCGAAGAAACTGGTAGCGTAGCTCCCATTATCGATTGGTAGCGCAGGTAGGTCACTTCCTCGATTTTTAGTTCGTGCAGCCACCGCCTGGTGCCGTCGGTATGTGAAAAAGGTCCATTGCCGCAGTGTGTCGTCGAATCGCAGGTTCTACGAACGTTTGCTTCCTACGACTCGAAGCATCCTGTGGAATAGAAATGTACATTATCAGAAGTTACTTTTCAGAGTTACTGGAAAATCTGGCTTTGTCGCTAGCCTCTAGAAGTAAAAGAGCCATTGCACTGACGCCGATGCTTCTGTGGTGGTGCGGCCGATAGCCATAGCGGCGGCCGCGTTCCACTCCACTGACACGTCCCCCAGACGACACTCTCGGAAGACCCCGCGCACAGCGGGGACCTATGCTCGACCTGCCGTTTGGGACCACCGCTCTCCCTTTGGCTAACGGAGCAATGCGCTGCGGGGAGGTACCGGGAAAGGAGGACGCACAGGTGAACACGCACAAGCCTGCTCTAGGCGAGACGACTTGAGACCAGCGACAGGGACAGACGCCTACATCGCGTCTTTACCGATATTCTAACGTTGGCCGTGTACCTTCAGTTTAATAAATGAGATATTTTAGTAGAACACACTTCACCACACTAGTGACTTCCACACTTCCTGTTACTTTGTTTGGTCTTTTGTTGGGAAACAAAACAATTTTACTACGTTGCGTTGAGAACAAAGCGCCTCTTCTAGTTGAGATCCGCGAAAGGTGCGTTCGCATGACAAGCGAGGCAACTAAAAGAGCTGTTAAGATAACTTAGCTCCCAGTGAATTAAAACAGATTTAGCCAGCAGCGCAGCAGAGTGTGAATTTATCAAATGCTTTTGTCGGTAGTGTGCTTTCCGGTAGTGTGGGTTCGCTCAGTTCGGTGTTGTTGGGAAGGCCGCGGACGCCAAGACTAAAGAGGCTAATATTCCCGACCCCTGACTGAATACTCGGTTTTTCAAACGTAGCAGCATCCTTCCCACTTCAAGATGTAGCATTCACCATAACGCAACTTGAAGCGTGGGCTGCAGCGTCACTCGTTTACTCGGCTAGTGACTCTCACCGGACATTTCAAGAACCCTCAACACTATGCAAAAATAAACGGTGAGCTAGAACGATAGGGACCAAACACCAACCATCTAGCTCAACTTAGCCTCAGCACCGTACCTCGCCGAATGCATATTAGGTGTGGGGGCCGTTTATCAATTAACGCGTTTAATATTAGTCAGTTTCTGATGCTTGAGTTGTGATTAATGTTTTAATCGCTTAATGGGCTTGATCTGCAGTTGGTAAGTCTCATGACCAAGAAGAATGTGGAAAATTTAATGCCTTGTTTTTCCTGCCATTATTCAATTTCACATTAAGGATTCCCCAGTAAACCCCGTCAACATTTGTTTTATGATTTCTCTAAGGTGTGAATATAATGTTTTAAAAAATAACCTAAATATTTGCTTCAAAGGTGTTTCCTGTAACATTTATGTAGGGGTCAGAACGACAAGTTTCAAATAAGTCTATAGAGGATGTTTGATTTTAGTTCGAACAGATTTTTGTTTTCAAGAGGGGGTAAAAGATAGACAAGTGCCATCTTCATCGTGTATTTATCAGGCTCGGTAGGCATTAGATGAGGGGATAATCGTTATGGTATGTTGACTAATCACCTAAAATAAGTTGATTAATTTTGTAATGTCCGGTTTTAGAGTTCATGTTCAAAATGCAGTATTGACGGCAATCGCTATTAGAGGCCAGCCCAATTACAAGAATTTAAAAACATGAGACGGTTTTTAATATATTCATGGATAAATTTTGACATTTTCAGCACGATTTCAAAACTACGCACAGAAAACGCGGCGCAAGCCCTGCCCACAAGGACTTTTAAAAGAGTGATGTAGTCATTTCAGTCCCATCGGCACTAGTGTCCTCTACGTACGCACCAAGGACACGGTTTCGAGATAGTAATGACATGATTGAAACGACCATATTACCCTTCTATGCGTCATTCTGGGCAGGGCATGCGTCGCTCTCTTTATGTGCAACTTGAAATAGGCCTCAAAACGTGAAAATGTATTAATTAATATCACAAAAACCATGGTATATGTGCAAATATTTTTTTAATTAATTGGTCTGGCCTTTTAATAGTCACTCCCGTTAATACTGTAATCGAAATATCCCCAATAAAATAAAAATTAAAATGTTAATTAACTGATTTTAGTAAATCAGCCTACTTATATGGCGAATATCCAGAGTTGTACGATGCTCAATGCAAGTGATCAAATTACTTGCAATTCATTACTTTTGTAGTGATTTCGTAATCACTTGATTATATTTACTAGGACGTAATCACAACAGTAATCTGATTACTTCAAAAAGTACAAAGATTACATGTAACCATTAATATGTTCCCCCTTTCCAATGGAGCCATTTGTACATTTGCAATGTTCCTACCAAGGAATTCTCGCAACAAGTATTCGACAAGAGGATGGATAACCAAAATTTATAAACTAGAAAGATAAGTAGTTAATTATTCGTCGATTATAATGCAGTGCGAAAGACCCGTTTCCAAACCAGCAGAAAAATCTGTCGTTTAGTAAAATCTGAAGTAATTGGAAAAGGAGCGATTACTTTTTCAAAAAATTGCCGATTACTTTTCGCTTCTCGTGTAATGAAGTAATCTAACTAAATACATTTAACCAAGAGTAATTGTAATTGTAATCGAACATTTTTTTTACAAGTAACGTTTAGAAGACTGCGATATTCCCTCACCTAATGTACGCTGAACCTGATAAATACATGGTGAAAACGACAGTCGTCTATCACCGCATTTCTTTTTTTTCTATCTGTTCGAATTAAATCACGCATCCTTGTATATAATACGCCAAAGTAAAATAAATACGTATTTTTTACTAGGTTATGCCTGGAGGTAAATAAATTCAAGAGAATAATAGCTTCATAAGGTAATGAGAAGGTGGCGATTAATCAGTAAGTATCTTGGATTCGAAGCCTAGCTTTATTAACATTCGTTACTTTGTAAAAATTGGGGTTTGAGGGAAAACAATTCTAGACCCTGTTATTTCACAGAATATATTACCAACACTATGAGAGCATTCGACTTCTCATTCGTCGCTTTGCTGAATTTCTATGCTCGTAAATTTATACAACCTTCCACGAAAAGGAACAAAACACAATCATTCAACATAGTACAGATTAGACAAAACATGAGCCATTCCACTCTGTGAAGGTGGATGACTAGCGAAGTTGTTCAGCACACGACACAGACCCGCCCCGACCTGCCGGAGAAAACTAGACACGCACAACGGGACCGCCACCCCGGGAGATCGAAAGGAAAGGAAATTAGGCACGCAAACGCTTAGAACGACGACATAGAGAGGGCGGTGCGTGTGTAGACATGGCCGCCATGGGTTGCGTAGCGGCACATTTTTAAGAAACCTTTATTATCTACCTGAAAGTCTACTGACCTTGAAAATAGTGCCTAGACGCCTCGCAAGTGGGCTCATTTTCGTCTTCTGCGCATGAGAAAGGAGGTAGCGGTGACGTCAGAACGCCGAGCCCTGATTGGCTGATCGCAACCGCCCTATCTGAGCGTCGTCTCTCCTTTGCAACGTCGTCTGCTCGCAACGTCGTCTGCCTATGTCTTACCTTTCCTGCGACTTTCGGAAGTGCAGGTCTTTACGAGCGAGCTCGACTTCGCCTTTCAGAGAGGGCAGACGAATGAACTCGAGCGGTACGCTGTTTTTTGTCTAACAACTAGCAGACGCGCATCAAGGAGAGAAGTCAAAGGACTCACTGGCGAGGTGTCCCGAGGCGCCGAGGTTTGTTTGCTAAGAACCGAGAGTGAGCGTGTTAGCGCATTGGTTAGTGTCCGCAAGTTCCCTCCCGAGTACTTTTTCCCTCCTTTCGTGTGCGGCGAGACTCCTCACTCTTTAACGGCGTCGGCGGGTGGGCGCAGTTAACATCGTCTGCTTTACGTCTGCTAGTCAAAGCGATGGTTCCTTTACCTTTCCTGCGTCTGTCGGAGATTCACCGCTTTTTCACCGGCGAGAGTCACCACTGCCTCGGAAAACAAGGAGATGACAAAAGGAAGAGATTGAAGGGTTCACAAGGGTCGCGCGGGCATATTCCATTCAGCACGCCAGCCGGTCGGGGGCAGACGGTCTTGGCCAAGGACCGTCGGAGCACCGCTGTGCCTGCTAGGCCTATCAGCCGAGCTCGCTTACTTGGGGTCGGTGGAATCGTGGTCGTTCGAGCATTTCCCGGGTGTTTGTGGATCCAGCGTTCTTGTTCGTCGTGGTTTATTTCAAGTACTTTTTACTTTTTTTTCTTGCTGCTTGTAGTCGGGACGCGTGAGAAGAACACGTACAAAAATAAACGTCCGTTGGTCGTCGCGACCAAGTAACTGAGCGACGCTGTCGGCCATGCTGAGTTGATCGTCGTAGGATTCCGTCGTAACCTGAGCAAAACGATAATTTCGTTTCGTGAATACGAATTTGTTCTCACGTTTTGTCTTACGGACTCTTTCGGCGTAACATGGTTTTGTGAATCTGGCCTCTGCACTTCCGAAAGTCGCAGGAAAGGTAAGGCAGACGCAGACGACGTTGCGAGCAGACGACATTGCAAAGGAGCAGACGACGCTCAGATAGGGGGGTCGCGATCAGCCAATCAGGGCTCGGCGTTCGGACGTCACCGCTACCCCCTGCGCAAGAAGCAGACGAACTTGCCCTCCGCATTGATAAATAATCTACTGAATAGATGTATTGATAAGTTATTCAAGCACCAAGGAGAATGCAGGGAATGGTGTTCCACACGCCGCGCGTGCCGGCGTCTGCAGCAGTAACTGTTCTAAAGCAAAAGCATAAAACAAATGGCATCTTGCATTTGGTTATTTAATTCGAATCATTTATACGCGGAAGGCGTGCGCGTGCGCCGCGTACCGCGGTGCGAGCGTAGGGTTTTCAGTCACCGCACACGAAATATCCACGGAACACTAGCCATAAACAGCTTCGCTGCAAAAAGTATTTCGTCACCAGGATCCGTATTTCCTACCCACGTACCCACATTAGAGATGGTCTACTTTACACTTACGTCCGCACGCAGGAAACGCGGTTCGATGTCAAAGCGAATATTACTAACCCATCTTATAAGTTCTTAGTATATATGCAATTTTTCAGAAACACGTCAGGGGACATCAAAGTTGAAGATGTATCAGAGAAGCATGTGAAACGCTGCTTTAACAAGTCAATAAGACTGGCTTCACATTCAAACGCCTTCATCAAAGAAAATGGACATCCTATTGTACTCTTTCTCATTCAACGTAAAAGTTAGCTTCTTTTTTAGGCCACCTGGGAGTCCAAAGCGTTGAACCAAGTTGTCCGCATTCCAAATCGTCCGTGATAATTCCCACCGCTAGGGGGCCAAGTGCAACAGATCACGCGAGCGGTGCTCCACCACTGATAAAAGGCCGTCTCAGCGTATGCGCAACAGATTTTTTAGTTGGGGCGCGGGCGATAGCAGTTAAGAAATGACTGTATGGTGCTGAAACAGTGCGTTGCGTTATTCCCGGAGAGAGGTAGCAGCAAGGAAAATCCTACACTGGCGCCTATGCTGCCCGTCTGGATTGATGGCCGCGAACTGGGCTCGTTTTCTTTTTTTCTTTTTACATAGCCATTTCTGCGTTTTTAGGTTTAACCCCGTTTGTGGGGTGTTTTTCCGAAATCAAACGAGCGAACATAACTGCCTTTGTTTTCGCGCTTCCACTCGGCCTCCGTTTGGCTGGGTTTTTGTTATTCTTGTGAAGGAGAGTCAGCGATAACGAATCCGGCTGCCCTCAAACGCAACTCGCGCATCTCTAAGCGATGGGTACAGAGGAGGCTTCGTCACTCAAGTTTCAGCTTCTTCCACCTTCGGAACCCTTCACTACTACAGTATGTCGTCTATGAATGACGCTAACAAAAGCGCGAGTAAAGAAAACGATTTGCCACTCAGCGCACTCGCGTAAAACGCCGCCAGCGACAACAAACCAGATGTTAAGGCTGGAGGGTCAGTTACGACAGGCGCATTATCAGAGGGGGGTTTAGCAGAATTAAGAATTTCCATGGCCATACTTCTTCAGTAACAACAGGAGAAGATGACGCGCTCAAACCCGGCTCCTGGTAGAGCCCCGCCCCCAAGGACGGCATTCGGTTCTCGCTTAGATTAAAGGTTTCTTCAGCGCATACGCAGATAGAAAGTCAGTGACGATGTTCGTCTTTAAACTCCAAGACTACAGAGCTACGTCGGAAATGGACGATGAAACCGTGCTCACTTGTCTTTTGCCGGTCGCATCGACTGATAGCTCAGCGCTCTGGAGAAGGAGACAAACAAGTTGCCCGAGTATGGCGGATATTGTGGTCCCGATTCAGAACAGAGTTCCTGCCGCCGGATTACAAACTCCGGGTGAAGGTCGAGCTACGGGCCGCACACAACTCTCGCAGGAGTCGCTTAGAGAGTTCGTAAGGCCTTTCAGGGGCTCTATGACCTTGCTGACGCGGCCGTCCTATATGCAAACAAAGTAGCACTGGCTATCTGTCAGAGCTACCCGCGCTTCCACTTACATCTCAGGGGCATAGTTTTAGAGATCTGGACTAGATAGCACGGGCTGCATTGAGGATTCAAGCCGACACCCTTGCTGAACTTAGTACCGGCCGCGTCAGCAAGGTCATAGCAAGGTCAGCTTTCCCATTGAACCAACCTTTGCTTGGACTGAACACCCTAAAGAGCACGAAAGCCAAAGCGAGTCTCGCGAATCGGGCAACTATGCCGCTCCCGGACCCTTGATCCTCGCATATATGAATCTCGAGAACGCTTCGGGCACGAGCGCGCAGATGCAGAATATCTAAGCAAGAAGCGATCTCACAACCCGCAGAAAGTACGCGGACCAGATGCGGAAGCAGAAGGCAGAGCACACCCCCTCTGTCAGAATCAGAGGATACTACAGGAACCAGAACTGGTTTCCTTGTTCCCGGTGCGTCTCAGGGGTCTGCGGCGAACTGCCCGAAACCTGGGTGCAGGGTAACTGCAAAAGCCGGTAGTTGCAGACTACCGCTATCCGCCGGAAACGCGGAAACCATGGTCCTCAAGGTCCCTCCGTCACAGTCGCCCTCGGGCCGCCCGGAGAATGGCACTGTCCGCACTACCGAGTCTCTTTGCGTCTCCGCATTCTCACGATTATGAGAGCCCAGACGTCTCCCCTCTTGAAGTGAATCTCGGGAGGCCGGCCGAGTACTGTATCGCTCAGCAGGTGCTCGGCGCCTCCGCCGTTGAAGCAAAGGGCAGGAGGTTCTGTGCGGCCCCGAATTTTAACGATTGTGAGAAGCCTCTGGGTTCTCTAGTGGGTTACCCCACGTAGGCCTTATCAAGGCACTGTCGGTCATGACATACACGGTGGGTTCGCTCCTGCGGTTGCCCCAGGAGGCCATGCCCCACCCTCTCATGGTTACGAAAATCCCGGAGAATTCCTCGTGGTTACCACCGGTAGGCCTGATCAAGTCACTGTCGGTTATGATATACCCCGTTGGTATGCACCAGCCGTAACCCCCGGAGGCTGTGCGCCACCCTCTTAGGTTATGAGAAGCCCGGAAGGTCCCCCGTGGTTAACCTCGGTAGGCCTGATCAAGTTACTGTCGGTCATGACATACCCGGTGGGTCCGCTTCAGAGATTACCCCCGGAAACCGTGCCCCCCTCTCACAGTTATGAGAGTCCGGAGTGTCCCTTGTGGTTACCCACTGTAGGCCTTATCAAGTCATTGTCGGTCATGACATATCCGGTGGGTTCGCTTCAGCGGTCAACCCCTGAGGCCGTGGCCCGCCTTCTAACGGCTATGAGAAGCCCGGAAAGTCCCTCGTGGTTACCCATGTAGGCCTTATTAAGTTACTATCGCTCATGCCATACCTGGTGGGTGAGCTCCAGTGGTCACCCCCTGAGGCCGTGGTTATGGAAAGCCAGGACGGTCCCTCGTGGTTACCCCCTGTAGGCCTTTTCATGTCACTGTCGGTCATGACATATCCGTTGGGTCCGCTTCAGTGGTCATCCCCGGAGGCATGCCCCGCACTCTCACGGTTATGAGAATCCTGTTGCGTATCCTTTTGTGGGACATCTTGGGAAACCCGCCAGCTACGGCCTCGGTCATGAGGTACTCGGGGCGTTCCTGGTTGTGGCGGATGGCGGAAAGCCCTTTGAGGCCTCCCTCGGTTGTGATGCGTTCGGCACGTCTGTTTCCGCGTTGAATCCCAACGCAGCTCTCTACAAGTTGAACGCTGCGAGATCCGGCACTGGCGGGATTTCAAGGAGCAAAGATGTTCCGGACTTCGCAAAACCAAAGATGGCTGCTCTGGATGGCCCATCAGCTAGTGGCCCTTGCCAGCGACCCCGACTGCGACAACACCAGAGCCAGGAAAAACGGTAATGCTCGTCCCCGCGGAACGCAAAACGGAAAGCACAATGGGTCGATCGAGTCGCGTATTACCCAGGCAGCACACAGTATTGGGCCAACATTGGGTTTGAAGTGGCAAAGAATGGCCCAAGAATGGCCCAACAGAGCCATATGTTTTCCAATATTGGAATCACATTGGACAATATTGGACTACCAAAGCCAATGGTTTTCCAATATTGGTGATACGTTGGCATAGGCTGGTCAACATTGGACTGTCAAAGCCAATAGCTTTCCAATATTGGATATACGCCGGCATAAGCTGTCCAATATTGGACTGTCAAAGCCAATAGCTTTCCAATATTGGATATACGCCGGCATAACCTGTACAATATTGGACTGTCAAAGCCAATAGCTTTCCAATATTGGATATACGCCGGCATAAGCTGTCCAATATTGGACTGTCAAAGCCAATAGCTTTCCAATATTGGATATACGCCGGCATAAGCTGTCCAATATTGGACTGTCAAAGCCAATAGCTTTCCAATATTGGATATACGTCGGCATAAGCTGTCCAATATTGGACTGTCAAAGCCAATAGCTTTCCAATATTGGATATACGCTGGCATAACCTGTACAATATTGGACTGTCAGAGCCAATGGCTTTCCGATATTGAATATACGCTGGCTTAAGCTGGTTAATATTAAACTGTCAAAGCCTAGAGTTTTCCAACATTGGTGATGTCTTGGTATAAGCTGGTCAATATTGTACTGCCATAGCCAATCGCTTATCGATATTTGTGTCTCCTAGGCTATAGACCCGCGACCCTCTTTTTTGCATTGCAGAGGTAGGAAAGTGGAAAGAAGTCATTCATGCGCTCGCTCGGGGCGAGAATTTTATTTAGCCAACTTCATGTGGCGTACGTCGCCGGTGCTTTGTAACCGCGATCACAAATAAATCCTTAGCTGCCTATAGGACTATTGCAGTTTTTTTGCCGGCTGTTCTCCCTTCGCATTGCCTTACCTCGGCGTTGACAACTTGATTGCGTTTTTTAGATTTAATTATTTTTGTCTTTTTCAGTGTATTTTGTATGAATATGTATTACTTTAACGTGCGCGGATTTCGACGGTGTGTATGTGCGCGTGCCGGGTCATCTTCCTGCCGCGTTGTGCACGCGACGAACTGTGTGTGTGTGCGCGCGCGTCATCCTCGTGGCGCGTGCCACGCGCCCTGCATCGAGAAAGAAAAAAAGAGAAGGAAGGCGAAGAACAGAAAATGGAGTGTGTTACCCGGGTTCTTCAAGGCTTCCACCTGGCCTGACCTCCAGCTTCCACGAAGCCTTCACCCCAGTTGAAAGCAGGTGCACGTGTTGCGGAGCACGCGTCAAGACCACAGCGGCCCAGTCCATTCCAACACGCCACCCCAGACGCCGACGCCGTGCCAACGCCGTTCCAACGCCGCCGCCGACCCACCGGCTTCAAGCTGAACCCTGGTCTTGCCGGTACGTTCTTTGTCGCCGCTCCAGCGCACAAAACCTCCCAAGACCCAGCGCCACAAAACAAGAAAGCGTTAAGGTGTTACAGCGAACTTTCCGGTTGCCCTTAGTGAGCAGCATTGAAGCAGTGTGCCGACATTGCGAGAACAATCTGTCGGACGTGCGTTCCTGTAACGATTTCCCCAAAGTCATACCATTCGTAGCTTTTTGTGTGTAAATTTAATTAGGGTGTTTTCATCTTGGCATATTGTTTTCTAATACAACGCTGTTTTCTACTTCAAACGGTCTCGTCTTTCTTAATTCACGTGCCTGATACACACAATTCTTCACAATTACGTAGCGTTAACGTCTTCTACTTCGCCCGCGCCCCTGCCATGTTTGTATTTCTTTCTGCGTGCTCTATTTTTTTATATTTGATGTTTCTGTGCCTATTTTGTCATTGTCGACGCACGCGTCTACAAACATACAGCCGCCGCTTACGCCGCAACCGAGGTGACTTCTACTCTCAGTTTTACGAGAGTCTATAGCGCTAGAAAGTCGTCTATTGGACTCGAGTGAAGTCTCGAGAGGGCTGCTTCGACTGTCAGTGCTGATCTCATCAGTGTAGGCAGAGCAACGACGTAGCAATCGTGACGTGAGAACATACTGCGCCTTGATGTGGCCGGCCGCGCTCGCGCTGCGGAAATGGGAGCGTGCAACTCTCGAGCCCCGTTAGCTCACTGAAGTTGCAAGACGCCACTTTGTCGTCGCGAATCCTCTGCCCTTCGAACGGTCGTGAAGCCGTTGCGCCCGGCGTATACCCTACGCAGCATCTTTCAAAAACCGTCCGCGCAGCATCGCAACCTTCTGTCTGCGAGCGTCAGCGATTCATCGTGTGTTGAAAGTCGGACGATCTGCTGTCCGTGGTGTCTTTTATGTGTTACTCGTTCGTGAAAAACTTTCAAGTTTAAAAACGCGAACCTAACAGTGTACAAATATTTTTAAATTTATTGATAAAAGTAGATATATATTTATTTATTTATTTGTGGACATCGTGCGCAAAAAATAGTAGCGCTAAGTTCTTTATTCTAAATATTAATGGGGGCTGTACCACGCAAAAACATAGTGTCTTCAAACTTACCCCGTTTAGAATCACTTTTGGGCTCGACAGCTTCTTTAGAAGTTCAAAAGCTGGCCTTCAAAGAGCTGTCTCGTTCAATCGGTATTGACAGCAGGGTAGACGCTATGTGTGTGTCAGGCCAATCGTGTCTCCGGTTAGGGTCACGTGACTACAGTCTCGAAGCTGGTGATAAGGCAGAGCACGGAACCTGCCAGCCCAAGGCCACGCATATCATCCACTGCACTATCAACTTTGGGTACAAGTGACAAATCGTATGGCTGTGTTCATTGTTGAGATGCCCCAGAAGATTAGCCTTTGCAAGCGCACCCCTGTTCTGGCCTGCTTCCTTTCTACTCCTTCACTCGTTTTCTCTCTCTTATCGTTTGAATCCGCTCTCTGGGCGCGGGAAACGGCAGAAGCGTGATCACGTGGTTTGACGGAGGACGCATTAGCAGTTGACAAACCCAGAATGCCTGCGAAGACCGGACCTAGTTACGCGTGCGATGCGGCCTGCGGGCCTGCTCTGCATTTCGCTTCTGCGGTAAATGGTATCTCGCTCGAAAAGTCTTACCCGTATCAATTTCTTCAAAGAAGCGCAAGACATTTTTGTGAACCGTTTAGTGTTCGCTTCGGCAAACGGCAGCGCGTGCTACATCGTGTTGAATCTTCACGGATCACTTCCTTCAAGTTCTTGTGTTTGTGTGGTTGGTCTGCAGTGCACGTGTCGACATCTACCTCGGATTACATTTTTCAAGTCCGATATTTTCAACGTAAGTGCGCTGTACCCTATTTGGGGATCATTGTCTGTTCTTCTACGGGTATACTCTTCCAGATAACTTCTAGAACTATAGGGAGTGCCTATCTCCTGGCAGCCGGGAGAATAATTTTCCTGCAATCTTACCGACAGTCGCCTGCCATTATCTGCCTGAAATTATGTCACAACTGCAGGTAGAATACTGACGTCCTTATTCACCCTGCGTTTCGCGAAAACACGTTTCGTGGCCACCTTTTCGTGATTACACGTTGCGTCGACATTCACGTTTCATCGACATTCGTTGCGCGAATTTCACGCTGTAGGGGAATTTTGTCGGGCGTGTATTCCTGAGGCGCAAAGTTTCCTCGACATTCGTTACACGAATTTCACGATGTAGGGCATTTCAAAGCGCGTGTATTCCTGAGGCGCGTGCTCACTGAACCAGCCCACCCTTTCACGCCTCCTCATGGTAAGTCTGCAACAATTCTTTGCAACAGGAAAACAAAATGCTATTCTCAGTTTTTTTTTTTATGAAACATCGCGTGTTGATGAAGCGATCTGTCGATGAAATGTCGTTCGATGAACTGATTGCACCGCCAATGAGGGGCGACTAACGGTAGAATTTCGGGGAAAAAAGTCTGCCAGCTGTCGGGAGACTGGACACTACCCAACAATTACCCCGGTTGTTGTTTGCTTTGCAATCTTCTCAGTTGTATAACAGCTGAGTAGTACCTCTTCACATATTACAAATTGCTTAGTTTGTACTTGTCTGCAGAATGCGCTGTGTGCAATAAACTTTTAGGAGATTTCAAAAATATTCCTCGTGTCTGCGTACCTTTATTTTTGCAAGCAACTTGGTGAGTGCACTTGCAAACAGCTGGGCGAGTGCAACGATGGCCAAAAGTCAGCACAAACGACGGCCAACATTGGATCGGGTCGCACTTCCAGTATTGTCCAATATTACGCCGGTCTTTGCCAATGTGGGACCACCATTGGCTGGAACCATGGTTTAGCAATGGCCCAACATTGGCACCAACGATGGGCCGACATTGGCTGGGACCATGGCTGAACAGTGGCCCAACATTGGCAGCAATGACTGGGCCAACGTTGGATGGGGTAGCGCTTCCAATATTGTCCAATATTGAGGCCGGTGTTAGCCAATGTTAGGCCAATGCCGGACCAACATTGGTGTGCTGCCTGGGTACAGTTACTGTAGTCGGCGCTCCAATCGCAGCACTGGTGCGAACATATCACTTATTGAAAATTCAGTATTCGGTGTTTGCAAAAGGTAAAATATTAAGTTCCGTACAGCAGTGTAAACTTGCAGGTATTGTCAAAGTCTGTCCCACCTGCTTCAGGCTCATTGAGATTGCGAATCTTCAACGGCATGAAACGAAGGCAACGGTTTGTGTATCTGCTGGGATTTCCAGTACGTATAATTTTAGGTCGAGACTTCGTCGTGGCGGAGGGCATTACACTAGACTTTGATCTAGCTGTCTAGCGATTGGGAAATGAGACTGTGCTAACGCCATTTACCTTACAAAATGACTGCATTCCTGGAGACGCGATTTTGTTGAACTTTGCTCAACAGTTTTTTTTGTTCCCAGACAAAGTCAACAAGGCGGTGGAAATGGTCCGGTAGTAGCTTCAGCCCCTGCTAGATCCCTTCTCCCCGATGTTCACAAAATAACTTAGGAAAACCGCTCTCCTACGGTACCGAATCGAAACCAAGGATGCACACCCTCGGAGATGCAATGCGAGACCCATAAGTGCTCTCAAGAGAGAACTCCTTGGTGCGGCGCTCACGGAAATGATTGACACAGGCGAAATATGTGAGTTAAAAAGCCCATGATATTCGCGGTGGTCTTTGCCCTAAAGGAAATGTCAGCAAGAAGAAGTTACCGATTCCCCAGTATTTCCTCAGTTACGTACGCCCTTCACAACGCGCCTGTTTTCCCAACCCTCGATTGCAGCCGCAGATTTCTTTAAATCAAAGTTCATCCGGCTGATGTGCAGAAGGCTGGATTCGTTTGTCACAAGGGTTTGTTTGAATTCACTCGCCTTCCCTTTGGTTTGTACAACTCTACCGCCAGCTCTCAGCGCGTAGTGGACATTGTCATCGGCGACATGAGTTAAGAGTTGGCGATGGCGTACATGAATGACCTACTTGTGTTTTCACGAACATTCGAGGAGCGCCTCGTGCACCTTCGCATCATACTCGAACGAATGCTTCAGGCGGGCCTTACCATTCATGCAGATCAAGTTCAGTTAGCCTCGCCAATAATCAACCTTCTTGGCTTTGTTTTCGATAATGGCACGCTGGGCCCAAATAAGGATCCGTTGTGCGCAATAACGAACTACTTATCCCCTCACGGCATCAGAAGCCTACAGAAATATCCCTGGATGATTACGTTATATAAATATTTCATTCCGCAATGTGCCGAAATAACGGAACCTGTAACACAATTGCTTCGCAACAAAAAAAAAACACGAAATAGTCTTGGAAGCAACAGAAACAAACCACATTTGAGAATGTCTTCCAGAAGCAGTGACTGAAAACGCGTGTTTAACTCTGCCCGACTTGAGCCGTCCGTTCATCCTGCAGAGCGACGCAAGCTGTTACTGACTAAAGGCGGTTCTATTGCAGGAACATGACAGCGTTCTTCGTCCCGTAACCTGCGCCAGTCATGCGCTCAACGGAGCCAAACCAAACGACTCAATAACCAAAAAAGAGTGTCTGGCGATTATTTTTGCGCTGAAGAAGTTTGACATGTACGTTGACGGCGCTTCGTTTTGCATACAAACTGACCACATGACTCTTTCGTGGTTCAAAGGGCTTCAAAACCCTGCAAGACGGCTCGTTTGGTGTGCTCTTTCGCTGCAGCGCTACAAATACACTATCGAGGGGAAGTGTGGAGTGACTAACCACGCTGCAGAAGCGTTGTCCAGTGCTACACTTATCGGGCAGGAAATGTAGGTGTATACCGACTTGGTCGCACTGGCCAATGCAGCTCTCGTCACACCGGATTCGCGGTGGGAAACCCTCGTGAGCAGAGAGTAGCTCCGGGCGGTCTAGCTGTGCGATAGACTTTGTAAGAAGGGGATACACCCGTAGGCAGAGGAAAGCACTGCCAACGCCGGGATTTCAGACTTGGACTCATACTTGCTGAGCATCCTTCTGAGGTACATCCCCCATGCGGACAATGGGTCCTGTGGCCCGCCATTCCGGACTGTAATACTTCATAAACTGAGTAAGTCACTCGGAAGATGTATGCATGATTAGGCCCTGGCAGGCCACAGCAGCAGGAGCAAAACTTACGAAACATCGTCCCAAAGCGCAACGTTGCCAGGCATGAGGCAGGATGCAATAAGGCACCTACGTAGCTGCACGATATGTCAGAAGGCGAAACCACGAGGGGGCCAACCGTCAGATTTAATGCATTCGGTCGAAAGCAAGTAACCTGGGAGTGTGATGCCTGTGACGTTGTCGGCCCTTCTCCCCGTAGTCCACGCGGCAATCAATATTTGCTAGTAGTGACCGACTACTTCACGGAGTGCGTCGAAATGTTTCTTTAGCGCAAGCTGTGCTCTAGAAAACTCTGCAACTGTCTTCTTGAGGCGTTCGAGCGCTTTGACTTTGCCGCAACACTCACGGCAGATTACGTCTTATTTTGTTTGCAAGGCGTTCGTGGATGAGTGTAATGCACTAGATATACGGCACAGACGGACTTCTAAGTACTATCTGCAGGTGCATGTCACGGAGACAGTCAACCGTAACCTGCAGTTGATGCTTGTAGCACATGCAGAGTGGCACAAAGACTGGAACGCAAAATTGGCAGGAATGGAATTCGCTACCGCACGCGCACGCGTGTTTAAATCTGCCCGACTTGAACCGTTCGTTCAAAGTGGAGACCGACGCAAGCGGTTGCTGAAGAGGAGCGGTTCTTTTGCAGGAACATGACAGCGTTCTTCGTACCGTAGCCTAAGCCAGTCATACGCTCACCGGAACTGAACCAAACGACTCAACAACAACAACAAAAAAGTGTCTGGTGATTTTTTTATTTTTTTTTTTTTTGCGCTGAAGGAGTTTGACATGTATGTTGACGGCGCTTCGTTTTGCATTCAAACTGATTACATGACTCTCTCGTGACTCAGAGGGCTTCCAAACCCTGCAGGACGACTGGTTTGATATGCTGTGCAGGTTTTGCTCCGGCTCAACTTAACTTTCGGAAATAGCTCGCGTTTTCTAAGGGAAATGCCCTTCTTTGCACAGATCCTGCAAGCATACAGTGCACTACTACGTATTAAACAGAAAATCTCTGGAAGTGTTTCACGGAGAACTAGTGTGAAGCTCTGGAGAGCCTCGACGTTTCGAGACTGCTGCAGGCAAATCAGTACAACAACTGGAGGCGAAATATGCAGCTCTAGGTAAGAGATCAGGTGCTGAGGCGATCTCATCCGCTGAGTGATGCTGCTAGAGGCTTCACGGCCTCTTGAGCAAAGAGGTGGGAGTGCCCTTACCGTGTTAGCAATACGCTGTCCAACCTGTCTTACGAGATGGTGCATCGCGAACCTGGGAAGTGGGCTGGTTTACTCATGTCGCCGACCTAAAATCTTTCTATCAACCCGGGTAGGCAGACACCGGTTCCAGATGGCAACTGTCCAAACCACCTCTCAGAAGATTATTCCACCCCGTCTCTGCCGTAATATAACCTTCAACGGCGGTGAAGATGACGAAAGAAGGAACACAAGCCCTAAGTGCATTATATCCATTCCCTCTTCGGTTTTATGAAGGCAGGAAAGAAAGTATCCGTGCAGCTGGGCAGTAGTCGTTGTCCCCGCCTTTTTTGCGCGCTGTTCCCAATTTCCTAACCCAGAAGTAAGGCCACCCCAAGGCCTCCTAAGACGTCCGCTATGTGTTTTGTTGCTGTTGTTTTTGTTTCCTTGAAGACAACAGACGTGTGGGCATCCTAGGGATCCAAAGCGCCGGACTAGGCTGTCCACATGCCAAATCGTTCATGGTCATTTGACTACGCAATAAGTAGGAGTGACTGTTTTAAAAACAAAAACATAAATCTTACAGGTTTGCTGTTTCCATAACGACGACATTGTGAGTCCATTGAAATTCCATCCCAAATAAATCGTGCTCCTGTAACAGACGTTCCATTTCCATCCCAATCTGAAAATTAATACATTTTTTTTCAGCAGTTATTTTCAATTATGAACGCCAGTGAACGTTAACCTTTGCTAGGTTATCAGTGCACAGTGCTTAGAAAATTCTGGAATTCGCATATTTTTATATAAATTCTTAACTTTCAACGACATAAAAAATAAGTCTTTTTTTTTAATGCCTTTCGTCAAATCCCTCTTTTTTCTATTCATTCTGATTCTGAGTGTCAATTCAACATTATTGCTTATTTATTTTTTACCGTTCAAATATAATTAACAATCTAAACAATTATGTTACGTAAAGAAAGTTAATATCTAAAAAAACTCAAAGCAGAAAAAAAGGTTAGTAAAATTAATTTATAAAAAATTTGCTAAAATTAATTTATTATAGAAGTGACTATTATAGATTATTTTGCGGCGAATGAATTATTTGTCACCTTGGAGCTTCTTTCTCTCTCTTTCTCTCTTCTTCCCTCTCTTTTTTTTCTCTTTCATTTTTTCGTTCTCTTCTACTTATGACTTACTTGCAGAAAATGCCGTTGTGCATTGTATTATTCTTAAACACTCACACTGGTTCTCGAAAAGAAACAAATCGTCACGCTTAACCAGAACTATTCTGTTTCTCCCTTTTAGAAGTGCTCATGCCCAAATTTCCTGGTCTGTGTAAAAACGTAATATTTTAATCCCTACTAACCTTTTCTAACCTCTTTTTGTGCTCGCAAAGTGTGCACTAATAACTGACATGAACATAACCAAATATCCCTCCTTCATTTAAATGATATAGGATTCAGCTGGCGTTTTTTGTTTTTAATAAACTAGCTATTTTTAATGATCACATTGACAAGGTTAAATTTCACAGATCTAGCAACATTTAAAGACACTATTGCGTTTTATATAGTTCATTTTGTACGATACATTATTGTATAGTTTACTAATTATGTCGTATTTTAGAACTCCACCCCTGAGTGATTCTGTCCAAAATTGACCTATCACATTATGTTACACAAACGTAAAGTCAGTCTAGATATTGTGTTAAGATCATCTGCAACTTTATATTATTTCTTACAACGATGTAAAGTGTGAGGTCAATTATTGTAAGATTAGCAAATTTTGGTTAGTATTCACTTCGCCGGTTGTTTAGGAAAACAGTTGCACAAATCAATTCCTACATGTAGCCTCCACGGTGCGGGCAAGCTGGAATGCTAAAGTAGCTCCAAGTCCTCCGTATATGTATGATCTGAAAAGCATAATGTGGAAATAACATTTAGTTCACTAATTTTCAACATGTCATCATAATTTTAATATACGTTGCTGGTATCAACCTAAGAAACTAGATATCATATCAAAATTACATTTATTATGTCTCCTTCCAGCTTATTACTTCAATTTATTCTGGCATATTGCGGCTATGAAGAATTGTACCAATAGTGGTGTCCTGCGAGGTGTTGATTATAATTTTGCGTTTATACTTCAAGCAGTCATCCGTCCAATTACAATTCAACCTCTCCCCCCCCCCCCCCCCCCCCCCCGTTTGCAAGCGTAAAGCAAATAAAATATACATATGTTTACCAAGTACATACAATTATTTCACATTAGCTTGAAAAACCAGAAGCAACGTGGTCAGAGGAGCGTGAACTTTTCAAGGGGCTTAAAACTGTTGTGTCCAACAGTGCGACAAGAGAAACCCAATCTAAAAGTACGCCCTAACAAAGGCTTATGCAAACACGTTGCTGTAGCTGAAAGTTGCAAAACGTTTCTCGTTGCCCCACGCTATGAAAGAGAATGTATGCTTTACTTTGGTATCATTTCTTCAGAGAGGCGGCCTTGAAGTGCAGCTGCTTGAAATACTGAAGTGGAAAGCATAACGTAAATACTCATGCAGCACAGTACCTCAAACGTGGCGGCAAATTATGTATAAAAAGTTAGGACATGAGAGTGAAAGTTTCATACATAACGTATTCCTGTGGGCGTCGTAGTAACCATGGGTCAAGAAAGGTCCAAAACGATAACTGTAAAAAAAAATATTATCTTTTATCTAAAGGACGCAGGTGAGTATTTGATGAACTGATGCTATTTGGCGAGAATGACAGCTACATTTGTAAAGAAGATACTTATATTTTACTGCTCTCATATGACTAACCAAACCCTTCGGGCGCTAAACTTATCACAACTTGTGAAAAGCATTTACATTAATTTATCCTTGTGTCATATGACACCATAGAAATTTCATCCGTATTGCGCCGTATACGTAACCATAATAAAACACCCTGTCTTATATTTAACATATAAAAAGCAGTTCAAAATGAGATGTCCAGCATTTTTCTATCAAGAAATTTCTTCTCAAGGGAAAACCCTAGCAACTAAAGATAGTTCGGCGGCTACCCTCCGTTCCCGCCTATAACAACATTTGTACTCAGGGACTTTAGAAAGGGAATCATTTTTAAGTAGTTGATGGGAGGGAGGGATCTCAAATCTACAAACTCAACACGGAAGCCGTCCTAAATTGTTTTATTCACACTGAACTCTGAACGTACAAGCTGCAGCTCATTCACTCTTTTTGGCAGTCAAGCAAAGTATTCACGGGGATAGTGTGTGCCTATTCAAAATCTAGCCTCGTAGTACACAATGTGATAACTACGCATTATGATCCGTCGCTCTGACGATCAAAATGAGCTCGTAGCAGTATATTCATTTATGCTCATGTTAATTTCACTCACTACGTTTAATAGTACTCAAACTGCCATTAGAATTTGAAATAAAGAGCAATTTTGTTAATATTAAGCACAGTTCATCTTTCATAACTGCAATTTCTACGCGCGTCACAGGTCCGAGTCAAACCCGAAATAAAGCAAAACGGTAGGCATGATTAACACAAGTTTTACTTATATAGAAAAACTACTATTTTATACTGAAGCTAAAGACTAGATAATATGTAATTTACATAGAAAATATTTAACAGCCGAGGTGATCTGGTATACTCTAATCATATATAACCTCTGAACAAGAGGCTTTATTTTTTGGTTTAAGACCAACTCAGACGGGGCGATTTCTCCCAGCAACTTGACGCCGCAACACAACCAACACGGGCCACCTGCGTCCAATTTGTCATCATTGTCATAAAATTACATTTTTCTTGCACTATTTAGACACACAGTTACGCGCTATAAACGTGTTTTTATGTGTAGATTGAAACTACGAACTCGTCTTTCTCAAACGGTTTGTTCCCAAAAACGATACATTTCAGAGCAGAACCAGTTCTTTAGTTATCATCACAACCACCACGGGGTATCGCATGAAAATATAGCGTCCCTGATTGTCTGCTGCCGCTTCAAACGTCACCAAGTGTTCCGAGTTTTTCGTGCGTTTTTAGCCGGACGCCATCAGAGCAATTCGTGTCGCAGCACCAGGATCTAGGGAAAACTAGGAAACAACTCGCCAGCAACACAGAAATTGCTGGGAAAGTTTCCCCGTCTGACGTAAACATTAATTTCGGATTGTATATATGTGTTTATTATGAAAGACATTACGAATTTATTTTAGAGTATTCAACATAAAGAATATTTGCAATTTCTCGTTCTGTTCTGCATGCGGTACCTGCGGCAATTCCAGTTCAAGAATTGTATTTGCTAAGTAGGATTCCGCCTAGGCATTCGGGCCACACCTTCTCCGAAATACTTATTTACTAAAGCATTAGTGACGTTGCAACAAGAGAGTGTGAGAAAGTGATATTGTGCTTGTTCATGTGCATTCCTTCATACTACAACCAAAATTTGGTGGCCTCATTCATAAACTATCACGTCACCAGTGCACATTTGTTCCTGAACCTAAGAACGCTGCAACACTTTTACGTAAAATTCAAGACTATTTGAAGGATGTTAGGCTTTGAACTTCTCCTAAAATTCAAGTATCCTGAATAGCATTTGTGACTTAATTCGGTTCGTGCGTTCATGATTTATTTTATATCGTGCGTGCCTAAGTTTGTGTTTTTTTTATATATTTGAAGTAGCGCTTTAACATACTAATTTTATGCCAAGCGTTTATATTTATGTATTTCTACTACCACTTGCACCCGTGGGATTCTGCATTTGTTACTTGTCTCTTTAAGTAAACAAATGCCAATCCAAACTCAAATATGAACAATGTAGTTTTATATATTTCTTAAAATAATTTTTCCGCTGTTTACTTAATCTTATTTAGCCAAAAGCTTCTTTCGCGACCTTCCCGTAACCAAAAAATAAAATAATTACCATATAACAAAAAAGTAATGACCCTGCATAATTACATTTCTCCACCACAATGACAAAGAGACCCATTTAAAAATATATATAAATATAAATATATATATATATATATATATATATATATATATATAGTATATATATATATATATATATATAGTATATATATATATATAGTATATATATATATATACATACTTGTAAAATACAGGTATGTGACAAAACGCGTCATTTTCATTTGTGGCAATAAATATAATTGTTAAAGAGAGCCACTTACTCGTATTTAAATTCCCTCGTACGCAACATTTTCATGACTTTCAGTTCTTGGTTCTTATGCAGCTCATAATATATTTCAATGAATGGTGTGTCTTGACGAAAGCTTGTTTTATTAACCTTGACAAAAATGAATGGATAAATTGAAGCTTTGAAATTTTTTAGGCATACAGATAACTCAAGATATCCCGCAAGTCGAACTAAGTTTGGCCGAGTTGGTTATGCATTAGGAAACTAAAGACTGCACGAAGACGGACGAGGAACGAGATAAACACAAAGCGCTGACGGACAACTGATTTTCTTGTTAGAATTACATCGCGGCTGTTTTCTTTTTGTGTCATTGTAATAAAAAAAAAGTTCAGTCAACGCCTCTGCTCGTGTACCTCTCGTACCTTCTCCGTCTTTGCGCTGTTTTAGTTCCGTATTCATACTAAAATAAATATTATTAGCTTGCTCTCATGAGTTTTAACAACTTGACAAGCTCAGTGGCTGCATATTTGATGTAGATACTCAATAAAAATAAACATCTATATGCAACAAGGTGTCACTAAAAAACTAGAACATAGAACATAACTCGGCAGCATCATCATAACTCATTATTCCGTTTTACCAGGGGTCTCCAAACCCCGGCCCGCAGACCAGATCCAAACCGCGGAGGTCTTCTGACCGGCTCTTGTCTAGCGTCGGTTCTTCCAGTGAAGTCCGCCCCACGACCCGCTTCCAGCAGGTCCGCTTCTACCGGCGCAAAAACAAGCGCGCCCAAAGAAACGGCGCTGAAACGTGCACGAACCACCTGAACGAAGATACGCACTAAGAATGAGAGACAGTTGTCTATCGTGAGGCATGTCCTTACGTGATATTATTCATTAAACATGTCATCAACAACTTTACCATTATTATCCCCCTGCTTTATATCTATGCGACTACGTACGTTAAAGTTTCTTTTTAACGTTCCCATTTTTATTTGGTTCAGTGTCCTGCGTTGTGTTAATTGCATTTTGTCAGCATCAGTTGCGTAATTCTCATTATATTCTGCCCCGTGTAAATACGCTAAAGTTCCTATACGGTTTGATTTATGTCTAGTAAGTTTTCAGGGTCTCAATTATTGCTTAATGTAATATTATCAAAATATTGAATTTAAAAATACAATATATCTATTCAAACGCCTTAGATTGTTTTTTTTTATTTATATTCTGCTAACATTCAATGTTTTATTGAGATTCTTATCTGTAAATATGTATTATGTATTTATTGTTTATTTACGGCCCCCGAGATAGCGACAGATCCCCGATCCGGTTCCTTTACCAAAACGTTTGGAAACCATCCCTTAGACTGACCAAGAGCAGTTTGAGAATAACTATAATTATCGATTGTGCTTTCGGCAAGTCCGTAAGCCGTGCCTACAAGTTTCGATTCACCAAAAGGACGCGGAGAGGCGCTCTTTGCGATCAAGAGAGACAACTATCGAATAACAAAGCCAAGAAAAAGCTTTTTTTCAAAACATGCAATCTCAGCACCACATAGGACGCTCCAGAAATGACGTGCTTATTATCACGGCATAAAGATAACGTTTTAGGCAGAAACCTCTATACATTTAGCAAGGAATATTTTATTCGGTCTAAGTCACTTGGCTCTCCGTGTGGCCTGTAGGTCGGTTTCCATAACTGCCCGATAGATGGAGACAGTCGGTCCCCTCATCTAGAGTTCCCGTATAGACTCCCTGGAAGCTAGAGTTGCGTGCTCATCCCCATGGCGCCGGCTTTCCTGCACGGCCCGGGGTTCTGCTCGTTACGTGCCTGAATTCGGCGAATTGCGATTCCTCTCCTCCTTTTCTGAAGAACAGGAAAGGAGGAGGAGGCGAAATCAGAGGAAACACACGCCAGGGCGCGTGCAACGTCTGCGAAGTGGCCGTATCGGTTGCTTTCCTGAACCGCACATGAATTTTGCTCTTTACGTGATCGGATCTCGGCGAATAGCGGCGCGGCGGCACGTAAAAAAGAGACGCGCAACTCTGGCTGTCGTAGGGAACTTATACACGAACTGTACTCTCATCCAAAGTCGTCTATGGGAAGAGTCTGACCACTGGGTGTGGCGACGAGGGCCGTGGAGAGCAGAAAAGTGAAGAAAAGGGGGGAGAGCGCCGAAGGAGCGAGAAAGGGAGGAGGGAGCAAACAGGAAACAACCGCCATTTTGACGCAAAACGCTTTCGGCGCAGAGCCCTGTTGAGGCAACACGTCGTGCGTCGTCTGCTACGGGCCGACTTCTTTTAGAGCGCAGCTCTTAAGGCCGACCCACATAGGGCGTATTCTCGACGAATTTACGCGCGTTTCAGCGGGCATAATCACGGCATTTGTCGGGCGCTTTTTTCACAGAAGAAAAGAGGGTTTAGTCGACAAACCACACACGGCGCTTTTCGTCGGCGTCTCCTCGGCGTTTGGTGCAGAAAAGCGCGAGTCGGGCCGACTCCTGTTTTTCATGAAACGAGGCAAAATGTAAATCGGCTGCTATACTATCGCTTTCCTCAAGGGGACAGAAATAACTAAATGTTAATCAGCAACGAAATCCTAATTTGCTAGCGCTTGTCTCGAAAATGTATACATACCTTGAAATCGCAAGGTTGCTAAAACGTACCGGCAAGAGGACAGCCGCGATATCTGCTCAAAACCCTTCCTTTTATTTTATTTTATTCTTTCATACCGCCCACTACATGAACGGTCTTTTCTTCTTTTTTCAATTGCTTATCGACCGTTTGAAAGAGATATAGTGATCTCGTAAAGTTCGCCAATAAACCGGCGAACGCGACAAGCGAGCGCCCGTTTCGGCGGCTGAATCAAGCGAGCCAGCAGGTCGCAAAAATAGGTAAGCCAATCCTCGAGCTATTTCCGGCGATTAACTCGCGAGCTCATTGGCCGGCACCACGCCGTACACCTCCGTTGACGCTCCACACGCTGCGGCTGCACTGCGGCTCACGAGGCTGACGGAAGTAGTTTTGTTTTCTTTATAAACTTTTCACGACCGATGAATCAAGATCGTCCGAGCCTATGAAAGCAATCGGCAGCGTCGAATAAACGTTCAGTCTGTTGGCAAACCAGACACGCTGCCCATGGCTCTTTTCTTCAGCGTTTGCTTCGGTGGCGACGAAAAGACCGAACCCAACGCCTGAAACCGGTCATCTCACCCCGCACCACACACGCCACGGCCTTCGTGGTTCCTCAGTTTAACGAAACCACAGATAAGTGGACCTCCTATTCGACGCGCCTGGAAGCGTTCTTCGAGGGAAATAAGGAGAGCCGACGGGTTCGAAGAAGCGAGCGTTGCTAGTGTCAACCCTGAGACAATTGAAGTTTCGGAAGCATGCAGTTCATCGACTGTGGTCAATAAGCTCAAGTACCGTATTTACTCGAGTAATAGCCGCAATGTTTATGAAGAAAACATGAAAGTTCGCTTTTCCGCGGAGCACGCGGATTGCCAATCACCGCGATCGACAGCATGATTTCAGCTGTTTACAGCACAGAGATAACGTCTTCGCGCGAAGATACCACCTGTGAAGTTTCATTTGTATGGAGACTCGTGTTCTTGATCGAGTTATTCGCTATGTTATTTATGGGCAACGCGATGATTGGCAGTATATGTGCTTTGCGGGAAAGTAGAGACAAGGGCCTTGTTCATAAATAGTGCGGCTATTACTCGAGTAAATACGGTATTCCGAAGTCGTGAAGCGGTTACGTACTTTTTACGCACCAAAACTGAACGAAATTGCCGAGAGCTTCAAGTTTTTCAAAAAGGACCAGAAGCCAGATGAGTCCGTACGGGAATATTACGCTGCGCTTCGCCGCCTAGCAGAGACCTGAAACTTCGGCGACACTCGCGAACCTCTACTCCGTGATTGCATTGTCTGCGGAATCACAAACGCAGATGTGAGGAAACTGTTTTGCTTTTAGCGAGCAACAGCGCAGCGAGCGCCATGGCGCTCGCTGTGGAATCCGATACTGTAAACATCGCGGCCATGAAGCCGACGCCGGAGTCGGATGTCAACGCGGTGACACAAGGCCCACATCGCCGAGCGCCACTTGTTCAAAGCTCCCGCAAGAATACGACTCTCGTCTGCTCACGCTGTGGGAACTCGTCGCACGACGCGGAATTGTGCAAGTCAAGAGAGTCTCATGTCATCACTGTGGACAGATTGGGCACATTGCCCGATGCTGTTGAGACCGGATGACTCTCAAGAAACAGGGGCGCGACCTTCAGAAAAACTATGAAGCTGGGATGAACGTTATTGAATGAAGCGATACCTTATCAGACAAGGAAGGAAGCTTGTTTACGCTCCAATGCTCCCACGCGTGGTCTGACACTTTGATTGGTTTAGTGAACCGGTGATGCGGATGTTTGTTTGGGCCGGGGAGCCACTCAAAGTGTTGGTAGACGGAGGGTCTCCCTGAGCGCAGTACCAGAGGACGTCGATCACAAGTACCAAAACTCGTTTCTGAAGATTTAGAAGTTCGGTTGTCGTGCTTCCTTGGAACATTGCCCGTGTTTGGAGAGTTGAACATGCGCTTGATGTAGCAAGACAAGATGACAGAGGGCACTCTTATTGTGCTTGGCTGCTCGGGCCCTTGTTTGTTTCGCCGGGACCTGATTAGAGACATGAACGCTCGCGGAGTTCCTGTCTTCAGTCTTTCAGCCGTCAGTACGCATGCTCCAGCCTCAGGTACTGCAACACCAACGGACGATCCGAACCTACAACAGCAACTCAAGGAATTTGTGGATTTGTTCGAGCCCGGACTTGGGACAGTGCACGACCCACCGGTGAGTCTGATCGTACGCCCAGACGCTCAAGCCAAGTTCGCTAGAGCAAGGCCTGTACCCTACGCGCTACGCAATAATGTATCCGCGAGTTGGATCGATTAGTGGCCGAAGGCGTGTTGTCTGCGGTGCCCCATTCTGCTTGGACTGCCCCGATAGTGCAGCTGGTTAAGAAGGGTGGTGATATCAGAACCTGTGGCGCTCAACAAACTCTGTAATTTTTAGTCTTTTTTTTTTTAATTTAGACAGACGCCAAGCACGAATTAGTTCCCTTGTGGATATCTCTATCTTGTGAGTCTCATAAAGTTCATTAAAAAGTCAAGAGAGGATCAGCCATTAAAAGAAATGTTTCGAAAAATTAAACTAGATAAAGTCCTACTCAAACGAGAAAATATGTTTGCATATGTAAAACGTTTATCAAAGGGTTCTTCTCACTCATTTTATGACCGCACATTCATTTCATATCCTCTCCTACAGCTGAAGAGTTCATAAAGCATAGGAGTTTTTTTTCTTTTTTTTTTTCAGAAGTGTTTATAGCACTTTTTTATTCAACGGTTCGTCCCGCTGGCCAACCTAGCCTGTCAATTAAAGTGTATATAATCAACGTGTATCTTTCATATACAAATAAATTACTAAAATATATTTTAAATATACTTTGCGAAGTGTTTGATGAAAGTATATATTTGGTACACTTTCAGTAGATTACATATTACCAAGTGCTACACAGCACCCCTTGGTAACAAAATAAAAGAAGAAATAAATACAAGAATAATTTGTAATGGGAGATAATCAAGTGTGTCGTCGCAAGCTCGACCTAACAAAGACGTTACGATTCCCGCAATAAAAAAAAAACAATTTTCTAAATAAAAAACTTTTTTTTATGTGGCGTATAACGTTTTATACGCTGGAGCTCTTTGTCTAGCCGATCAGCTTTAATTTCTTGGCCCAACAAGTTGCAATAACGATAAAATATTACTGCGACAAATCATATCTTACTTCAATCGATTGCTCTGCATAAAGCACAAATAAGCAGCCTCGTACGATTTTAGAATGTAATTAAAAATTACATATTGAGGAGCAGGCCCAAATTAATCTTCGTGTCAGAGTTTACGTTGTAGTCGACATTCACATCCAGTAATGTATTCGAAAAGCAGGTGGGGGTTTGGCGCCGGGTGAGGGGAAGTACAGGAGAGATACCCTCGCCCTTTCGCTGATAATAGTCGCTGTTGAGGGGCAGCGCGTTCGGCGAATCGCGATTGCGCTGGAGGTCATGTGATCACCGTCCTCGCCACTTGCTCTTTCTCGCCTTTGCTCACTCGTTCCCTCGGTGTTCTGAGCCTTTGCGCGCACGAATGTGGCAGCCGAAAAACACGCCGGAGCAAGCAGCGGCTGCTCGACGGCGTAAACACGCCCGTGCAAGAGAACGTTGTCGATGTGTAGGTGCCGACAGTCTAACCCTGGGCGCTAGGATTTAGTGTATTCGACGTCAAGATTATGCTGTGCGTGAACGTGAAGCGACACGTAGGAGAGAACGTTACCGAGCGAAGACTGGACACGCTGGTGCGACTAAGCACTTTGTGCAGCGCGTCCGCGAGAAATTTCCACTCAGTCAAGACGCCATACCATCGAAATGTCGCTCCAGCTGACGCTGTCCACCTGAATCGGGTCGCGCAATTTTACAGCGGAGCTGTTAAGGGCTAGTTTTTCCAGGATTGTGTCCCCCGCAAACAAATGTCGACACAAAGCTTTGGTTGCCGCCGTCGCTCAAGGATGGCGGTAGCTGTCCAGAGTGTTTTGTTTGCCAGTTGTCCGCGGCCCGCCAGAACTTACTTCTTCGTCCTCGTTTCTTCTTGGCGCCGTTTGAGGAAGAAGAGCGTGAACGGAACGAGCGGTGATGTGCGCAGCAGCGCGAATGGTCTCGCAACCGCCGCGAGGACGCTATCACTTAAAGTTCCACTGCGTCGAGCGCTTCAGATTTCCTTGCGAAAGAAGCGCAGATCGCTCGCCTGGAAAGCCACCGTCGAGAACAGAAGCTACAGCTCCGCTGCTCTTCCTTCTCACCGCAGTGGAAAGGCTGAAAGTTTTTTTAGGTCTAAATATATTTAGATTTGTCATTTCCCGAACACCTACCATATATTATAGCGCTTTGAAGTTCTATGCGGGAAAGTAAACGTAGTGAATTTTGTAAGGAGCATGATTAGAAATAGTTTTGTTCGAGGCAGAGTAAAACCGTAACCACAATTTAGTTATAAGAAAATCGAAATCACGCGATATCGTTTGATCCTTTACTAAATTGAGTTGTATACGCCGATTCAGATGCCTGCTGGAAATTGTCACGTGAAGAGGGCACTCTCTAAATGCATGCCCTCTTGAAAGCGTGCACCAAAAAGGAGCAGCCTTTAGTAATCTAGCCTTTGGGTTCAGAGGGAGAAAAGCCCGCTGATATTTATCGCTGAATGTTGAAGTAGTATGGAGGCGACTGAATGCCGGTTCGACAGGTGTACGAGTGGTGCAAACATATTCAAAGGGTAATGTCAAATCTGACTGACGCACCTCGGTCCGGTCGGGCTCACACTTTGACGACGCGGCATTCAACATCAAATGTTCAACGGCATGTACGCGAAAACCGCCGTCTCTCTATGAATGAATTGGTTTAGGAATTTAACATTAGTCATGGCTTGTTGTAGCATATGATCCACGATACGCTGTAGTGCTATAAAGTGTACGCCAGGTGGGTACCACAATAACTTATGCCAGACATTGAGGCGACGTGCGGATGTGTGCTCCGACACTATGACGATGGGAGAGGTGATCTTCAACGCATTGTCACTCGGTACGAATGTTAAAACCACAATTCCCAAGGAGAGACTAAGCTGGAAAGCAAAAATGAAGGCACACTTCGTCACAATGGCCAAAGAGGTTTCGAGCAGTTCCAACGATGATCAAGGTTATGGTCAAGGTCTTGTGAGACCATAAACGACCGATAGTCGATCATTACATGCCCAAGGGACTCCCTTTCAACCTCCCTTCTATTGTAGCCAGGTGAAGAACATCTTGACGCCTCTGATTGGGTCAACGAACCGTGGTGAGCTGACCTACGGTGTGTTGCTGCAGCACGTGCGGCAAAGAGGAAAAAATGAATGGTCTTTGTTTTGATTGCATATCGCATTCGGCATACTCAAAAAACCGGGCACCGAGCGATTTTAATTTGTTTGGGCCACTCAAAGCAGTTTTCGACAAAATTACGTTGAGTACAGAGAATGTTTGGCGGGGAGACTATGCTGCAAATCAAGAAATTCATTTTTATTCTACCTGTATTAATATGCAAACAAAAATATTTTGCGGTTACTTTTCAGTCTGCCTCGTAGTTTGCGTTCACTCGCCATCGAATTGCTTTCCGTCTTCACCCTATCAGAAGGCATCCGCCTATTCTGCGCGAGTAATCTCAAAGGAATAGCACAATGCTTCATATCTATCGTTCTTTCAGTCACCATCAATGCTGTGTGTTGTGGGTGAAAATGGTGTCCCTTTTGGAAAGAAGACGGAAGAAAAAAAGGAAGGGAGGAGCTTGAAGGAGGAAAGCCGGGTGGGCAGACGCTGGTGGAAGACCACCTCCAGGAAGCAAAAACATAGACGTTGTCAACGACCCTGGAACATCAAGGGGGTCCTGATCGACGAATGGCGTCATCCTTCTCGACGACTGGCAGAGACGCTCAAAAGACGGCCGGCCGTGAGTGAACACGAGAACGTATCGGCTCATCAACGTTGGACTTCCGTTTACTACAGACTATGACTCTTATTCTTAACTCGTATAAATAGTTTTCCACTTTATTTCTCTTATTTTTTTTTGCGGTTTATTATATTTTTTTATTATTTTGATTTCCAAAGTAAAACTTGTTTATATTCACGAGGCCTCCTAATTCCAAACGACCCTCTGCGCCATACATACATAAGCTGGTGTTGTGACGGCTGACTACGTCACAGGGGACGCAGCGGTAACGGGGCGACATATATTGTCGGTCGTAATTCAACGAGCACGCTAAGAACTACTTCCCATCTATGGACCGCCAAGAACAACGATCTTGATCGGGCGAAATGCACGTTGAACGTACGTAACTGTGCATTCCTCCCAGTCAAGATGTTTGTTTGTTGTTGTTTTTTTTTTTGCAAAAGGTGAATAGAACCTATAGTCAATAGCACCTTAAGAAACGCATGTCGTGACACGGCCTCAGCATCTTAATCTCGCTCCGCTACCAAGAGGTTTGCGGTATTGTACGATGAGAACGCCGAAGAGTGAATCGCAAAGCAATCAGCGTGAACATAATACGACACGCCCTGCTTTCCTCTTTCAGCTGTCAGCGGATGTAGTTCTTATCGGCTGCAAAAAATAGGAACCATACGGCATCCCGTGAATACGCCTTATACTAACAGCAAGTATCCGTGATAGTGCAGTCGGAAAGTGCCATCAATCCGACCACGCGCGCGTTTTACCAGGAGGAATTTTGTTCTTCTGTCTCAGTGATTTTGACAGAAGTCACACCATGGCGTCCATAAACCACGTGACCCTGAACGCTCTCTCATTTTAGGCGCCCTCATGATCGCCCAAGCTCTCCTCGCCGCGGGCCGCGGTACGAACAAAACCGCTCACGCAACTCGGTAACCCGAAAGCTATTCTCGCTCTCGCTCTCGCACCCAGCCCGTTGACCTTCAACCCTGCATGCGCCTGCGAGATATCCCCGAACGACGGTGACCATGGCGAGTACGTCCGTAACTCGTCGTCGCTGGAGCTGGTCGCCAGCGGGGGCGCATCAAAATGAACAGCTTCCAACATCTCTTGATAGCAATCACTCATCGCTGCTGCGATCAATGTCGAACACTTTGACAAGGCGACCGATGCCGTCGACGTAATCGTCACGGACCGCATGCTCGAAACGTGGAAGGTAACGAGGAAGCTGAGGCTCGAGACGCCAAGAGAGCCAAGTCTGTGAGTGCGTGCAAGGGGACGCCGCGCTGGAGGCTGGCTACGTCACCAGTTAACAAATCAACATTGACGCAGATATGGAGGGCTCTGAGACGTTTGTTTTGCAAATGTATGCCCAGTTAAAAAAGACTCCGTAAATTTTTCAAACCACCCCCCCCCCCCCCCCCCCCCCCGCTGTACCAGTTTACTGACATCAGAAACTTCCAGAAAACATTCCTCGTGAAACTCTACTTATATGTTTATTTATTTATTCATTTAAAATACCCTCAGGGGCCATCGGCATTACAGAGGAGAGTGGGGGTTAGTGCCAGTAGTTCACTTTGTAGCTCAATCTGAGCAGTATAGATTATTAATGGCAGTTCTAAATAAGTGGTCAGGAACAATTGTTGCGATAGATGCGGGAAGGTGGTTCCAATCCACTGAAGTTTTCGGAATGAATGACTCTCGGAGTGCATTAGTGTTACATTTTAGAATGTCTACTTTATACATATGATCAATGCGTGACGAAATATAAGACGGATGATTCAGCAGTCGCTTGTGAAGTAATGAGTTGGTATGGTATATCTTATGAAATAGACATAAGCGAGCTATTTCGCGACGTAAAGTGAGGTTAGGCAACGATAGCCTAGTTTTCATGGAGCTCACGCTTGCGGTGAGATGAAAGTTCTTAAGAATACAACTAGCAGAGCGATTCTGAACTGATTCCAGGGCGTTATTTAGTTTGGAATGTTTTGCGTTGGTTAGCCTGGAATGAATGTTTTCTGCTGCGTTAGAATGAATGAATGGTTTCTGCTGCGTTAGAATGAATGAATGGTTTCTGCTGCGTTAGAATGAATGTTTTCCGCTGCTGTTAGTTTGGAATGAATGCGTTAGTTAGTTTGGAATGAATGTTTTCTGCTGCGATGGAACTGAGTACCTAAACATTGATCATTGCCCACTACAACTTTAGATTTCAACACGTTTCGTTTTGTGCGTGCAGTTGTCAATAATCATAAATGTTTTTCGCATCCTTCACTGTTTTCATTTTAATTAACGTGTAAGAAGGTGGAATTTATGTAAGTATGAGTGCAGAAGATAAACTTGTATTTTAGAAACATGAATGTTTCGTTGTGGTGTGTGTAACGAACGCGCAAATATGCGGATCTAAAAGGATCTGCCAGCTTAGTAACTAGCCAACATATTCAGCTCCAGTCATCTAATTATCAGTAAAGAGGCTGCACGTGTGAAACATCACATATTAACAACAATCAGAAACTTCTGACAATGCACAAAATAACGTAATGAAATCACACCATTGCACCAAATTTAGAAAAGCTATTAAAATTAAATATACTGTTAAGCAGAATATAGTGCCACTTACGAAAGTGTAGAGTTTGTTTAGGTAGGTCATATTTACGAAGAAATCATCATAGCCAATTCGAAATTTTATATTTTTCATCTGAAAGGAAGAGGAAAGTTCAGATTACAAAAAGCAAGCGGTGCTTCTTCAAGGAAAACGGACCAAGTATATTTACCCGTTCTTTGGCTATATCCCTTGCCCTTGAATTCATCCAGGGGTTCTCATTAACTAAGGTTCTCAACTGGGCTGCAATGATCCGGACCATATTCACTGCCTACATGTAAAACATAAAACTACATATCAAGATTTAATATTGCGCCTAAATTAGTTTCTTTACGCAAAGACGAAATAGCAATTGGGTATCTATAAAATTAAACGCAATGCTTATTCTGAACCCTTTATTCTGATATGTAAACGTGAATGCCTCCCTTCAGAACTGATATATCATTCTTCTAGTAGGAGTCTAGCACTCTCGCGTACATATCAGTCTCAAAGGTAAAGTTAAGAAATGTACAAGTATGTGCTCAAGCAAAACAAAAAGGACAAATGAACCCACAAAATGTATAATGGAATTTGTTTTCGGCCTTCCGGTTCCGTATCTTCCAAACATTTTATATGCTGAGATGAAACGTACCCAAAGATGCAGCGATTAAGCCCGAAACACAAAAAAAAAACGAAACTAAAATAAAACTGTTAATGAAGAAAAGCGAAAGGAGGGGGCCACAAAGTTGATTTTTATCGTTAAAATGACTATGAAATAGAAACAAAATTGTTAATGTACAGGGAAAAGAAAGTAAAAGTACCAATTAATTTGTATTAATGGGATTTCAATACTCCTGCAGGATAAAGCCCGATGTGAGCTCTAAAGAGTGTGTTGTAAACAACTTGTTACGTACTTTTTCATCTGGTTTTAACAATTTCAGTAAGCAGTTATGAACAATTACTGCATGTGGCAACAAATCCGACTTACACGCTCCCATTCTAGCTACTACTGTCGACCTATTTATGTTTACCTTTTTTTTTCCCTGATGACTCACTGCCAAATTCATTATAGTTGTTGAAATTTCTACCCAAAAATATCAACCTGCCCAAGTGCTGATCTGCTGTTTTTGCGTTATACCAAGCCAAAACTCTTTTATGTGGCTCTGAAAGGTTTTAGTCTAGCCTCTTGACCCATAATGCCGGTATCCTGCGATTTGCCATAGACCCACTGCGGCGAGCTTTTATATTTATTTATCGCGCGACTGTACTTTTTGAACAGGGGACATTCGCGTAGAGTAGAGTACCTTCAGCAAGCAAAATTACTTTAATTAACCGGGCCCAGTGTGTGTGCAGAACACCGGGGGGCAAGATATGTGCAGAACACTAGAAGAGAGAAATAAATGTCAAAAAAAAAAAAATCCTTTGGCAAGTTTTTTTTTTTGTTTTGTTTTGTTTTACTGCGACGCTTTCGAATGTAACTTGAACAGAGAAAACTTGATCAATCATGTCAACTTATCCTCAATTCCCGCTTTGTTTCTTTCTCTTCTTTATATTTTCATGACACCAGGGAAAGATGATTAACTGTGGGGTAACTTGTTTTTGTATTTTATCTAGGCGGAGCATATGAAAACAAAGCAAAGTTGCACAGCGATTATTTTGTAAGTTGTAGCAATTATTTTTTTCTTTACATAGTAATAATGTCCAATAATCATTAGCAGCTTTTAGAATAATACAAGGGCTCACCTTGATTTTTTCTTCCGGGGTAAAGAATTTTTCCAGATATAAATATGCTGCTGGTGCATACATGGTGGTTTCATCTGTAACTAACGCATCGAGGCAGACGTCTTCCCAACCTTTTGGATCTCGAAGACTGAACTTGGTGTTTTCTTCAAAGTCCTCGAAATACTGGGTTAGTTGTCCTCCGGCGATTTTAATATATTTCAGAATCCAAAGCCAGCCAAAAAAATTGTACAAGTCCGTACTTGACAATTGGTCAAAGAATACGATTCAACTGTTACAAAGTTTTCCTAAATATTCAGCGCCAGTCATCCGGTAAATCGTAAACTCATAGGAACCTGTACCATCTTGCTTAATTCTACATAAATTTTAATATATATAAAATATTTTTAAAATATGCGCTGAGACACTGAGGGAGAGCAGGACACTATTGTGCTTGGGGACATCGGAACGCCGAGCTCTAGCTGGTTGGAAAGATTAAAGGTAGACCTTCAATACACTCTTCGAACGCGTTAGAAGGCTGAGCACCGGGGTCCGGCGTTTGGCTCTCGCATTTAAACGCGTTCTACGTGGGCAGTGGAGACAGAGGCATCTAGCTTTAGTCCTACCACTAATCATTTGAACCAGAGCTCGGCATTCTGACGTCCCCCGCACCCTCTTGTTCCCTGCTCTCCCTCAGTTTCTCGGCTCATCACACAAGAAATTTCGTCTATAGCGATAACAGACATTGCTGTCTGCTTCATTCAAGCTGTTTATACTTCTAATTTTAAACACATTGCCGCGTGCGTGGCAGAAGTGGCAAGCACGCGGCGGCGACGCGAGGACCGGGGTTTAACACAATTTGACCCAGTTAATGAACAAAATGTAAGGGCGCAAACGAGCTGGTGTTACATTGCACATGTTTGAGAAAACCCCGAGACTGCGGGTAAACGACACGACACTAAAAGTCTTTACCAGAGACTTTTTAGTGTCGTGTCGTTTACCCGCAGTCTCGGGGTTTTCTCAACCATGTGACCCAGTTCTTTCTTTTCGCACTCATTGATTTTCTAGAAAGACCCAACCCGTACTCGGCTGCAATCGTGCGTTCTACAGCGCGAGTCAAATGGATCGGTGGCTGTTTGAAGGAACCGCATAATCGGTTTCTGAACGCATTCTGCTAAACGTTGTCAGAGGTGGCCAAAGAATGTGCATTAAGTTTATAAAAATTTTACGAAACCAACTGATCTGAATAAAAAGATGGAGATTAAGAACTTCAAATATATACTTTCGGTGTCCATCTGCTAACGGAATGCGTTTGATTGGCGCAATAACTGACAGATGGCGGCACGTGATATTGCAGGAGGCTAGAGAGCCTATATCACAGAGCGTTTTCAACTGCTCGAGCGGGGCCACTTGTTTTAGAGGATGCGTTTGCAATACAAGCTGCGAGGATGAGGCGAGAGCGTGGATCGTCTGCTTGAGTATCCGCCTTTCCGCCTGCTTCTCTCCTCGCCACGCGGCAGCGCATCCATGCGCCCCCTCAACAAATCTCCGCAGGAGACGCCCCGCCATTAAATTGCAAACACTACGCACAGTTTGAGTTGAACCCTCTCTGGCTCTCTATGGGTGGCGGTAACGTGCGCTTCTCTCGACCTCGGCAACAGCGGACGACGTTTAAATTACATTTCACTATAACTTTGTGAACTGTGGAGGCTAGGGCCCCGCGACCCAATAAAAGTGTCGGAGCGAGGCACGTGATCAGACGTCCTGAGAGCCTTTGTGTCACCCCGCCAAATGCGAGGCGAGACGCGAGGCCCGAAGGAACCGGCAGTCGTCCGCTCAAAGAGTCGTCTGCTCCGAAACCAACCAACTTCGGATGAACGTCCACCACAGCAACATATCTGTCCGCTAGAATAGCGAGCACTTCGGGAACAGTTCACGAGACAACCATACGCTCAATTTAGCCGCAAATCTGTGACGGGTGCCAATGCCAGGGCACAGTGCGATCTTTCGAGCGGAAACGGCTGATTCCACGGCTGCGGTCGCCGGGGATCGCCAACGGCCACGGCGCTACCAGCGAAACAAATCGAGTGGATACAGATGTGGCGTCACTTTTTAACGCGAAAGCATTAACTGTCCCATGGAGCGAACCAGCGTTATTATCTTTTGAAGCCGCGCCAAACGGCACCTAAACTCCCCTGTCCCAATGGAGCGAAGCCTGTCGTCTGTAGCAGCGATCTGATGGATAGGCTCCCATTGGCTGACGCGCGTCATAGTTTCAAGAATAGAGGCTTCCATTGGATATCGCACGGCGTAGTTCCAAGGAACTCCACCACAGAAGCCCTCTCCATGGCGGCGCAGCGGCCCGGCCGCCGGTAAGAGAGAGTGGCTGGCCGCCGAGCCATAGAGTAATATACACAAGGTAAAGAGCGGACACTGCCATAGGCCCCAGCGGCCCAGATAGACGAGGGACAGCTAGCGCCCCTAGCGGGCGGTATTAAGCATAATCTGAATCCGGTTCCGGTCAAGTTAGTTTCGGTTTCGGTTTGGGCGCTTCCGCTCCGGTTCTCCGGTACCCTTCTCCTTCTCTTTCTCCTCATCTTTCCTCCTTGCGTCGGTCCTCGCTAGGCTCTCGGGAGCTCTTCGGCTATCGGAGCCGTGGTTTCTTTTTTTTATTTTTCATGTTGACCAGTTTCATTTTAATTTTTACGATATAATCCGTGCAAAATGTGTAGAACAAATTTCTCCTTCACAAAACAGGTGCGTATATCTTGTTTGTTTGTTTTTTCTACTGTAAAACATTGAAGTTACACAATCTCCAAATTGACTCCTGATTGGTGGATCATTTTGGGGTCAACAACAGTAAGTGGTTCGAAAATATTTTATTGGACCACATTCGTATATACCTGATTCACTTCAGACACTCTGTATGTTTTATGAGAAACATATACTAATACTCAGAAAAATAAATGAATATGAAGGAGTTTGGCATATCGTACACTTCGTAATAGATTTCTAGCGGAACCAAGTTAACAAAACTTTTCCACAGGGAACATGCTGAAGGGTCCATTCGCTTTCACGCCGACTCGGGCTCGGGAAGTAAGTCCAGAAATAAAAAAGAGATCACTATCATTACCAGTCATAAGAGTATAATAAGAGTGCAAAGCACACAGCGAAGAGTATGAATTCCAACTTTTCGGCTATTATAAAACATACGAATTGGCATAGCCTGAAACACACTGCGGGCGAGCCAATACCAAACACTAAGAACTCTATTGGGAATCTGACAAGATTCAATGTTCCAAACATTTCTCGAAATACATTTGATCAGAAAGAAAGTATGGCTTAAAAAAGGCGGCTAAAAAACTATAGACAGTGGATACAAATGTGGATACATTTTCTTTCTAATACCTATAGCATCCATGCACTATTTTCCATAGAAATTCAGTAGAAAGTGGATAAATACTTTTGCAAAAGGGCCGTGATACACATTGGCTGGAAATAAGGGAAACAAATGTTTGGAGTGCAAGCTGCACCGCTCAATTAATACGCACTTTCTGTTTCTGATTTGGCAACCCCGTCTGTTAATACACTATTAACAGTTAAACTTGTCTAGTTGCTTTACAGCAACTGAAGAGTGTAACCAAACTTTGTCCAAGTTCCGGTTAAGAAATCGAACATGCCAATACAAGCGTATTCTGCAAAACGTTTTTAAAAACCATTTGTGGCACTCTGAGCAATGCTAAAACTACCCAGACCTGAAAGTGTGCGATAAAAGACAGCACACACTCCTCAAACATGCGCCACGCTCTCTATTACGGCAAGAAAGCGATTTTCTAGTTGCTGAATGAAATTAAAGGCAGCCTGGGATGGTATATTATATTCCCGAAGAGTTTTCCAGGAACGTGATATGCTTTAAGCACAAGAAAGTACTGGTGAGGCCTGGCCAAGCTGTCAGACTCGTCCCTCAGTGGCTGACAACAGCCACAGCTGTGGGTTGTCAGTTCAAGGAAATGCTTGATCAAATAGCCCCTAACGTAGCAAGTGGACGAGCCATCAATTATGTTAAACCTGATGGATGATGTCAGCTCAGAAATATTCTCTAGTGGCGGGAAGTTATCAATTGGAAGACATTCCCAATTGTCTGCAATTGAACTTTCATGTTGCAAAAATATTGGCAACTCCTTGAGGAGGTCAGCCTTGTCATCCTCTACGTTTCCATTGTTCGACAGTTTGAACAGGGCCCTATCTGCTTCAGTCCTGAGGTGAACTTATACACTTTTGCGTTTGTATTGCAGCCCTGCATTTGTCATAAAGCTCCAAAAATGTTCTCAAGTGGGTCTTGCTGTAGGCGTCGTGTAAGTAAGAACTTAAAGTCATGGCTATTTGAAAGCTCCTCCCAGAGCATGATGACACTCTTTATAGTAACTTGCCACTCTATGATGGTTTGTGACTGCATCCTACTTTGGAACTTCCATGCTGAAATCCATCCGAGTTGCAGGTGAAGGAAATCAAATACCTCAGATTCTCCTTTCAGAATGGCATGACGCAACTTCTGCCCTGTCTTCTTGAATTGTGAGCTATTTAGAAAGCTATCCATTCTATCGCAGAAATAGGCTGTAGCCATGGCTGCCTCAGGAAGCTCCTTGGCATAAACAAGGAATAGGATTGCAAGACAGACTGAGGCACTCATTACCTGTGCGGCACGTTTTACTTTCATGTTATTGAAAGGGTTTTGAAAAATATGTCTCTCAGTAAGTTTCGGAGCCAATCGCAACCTCATCTCATGGGTAGAACGATAAAGTTTAGCAATATGGGACCACTCAGTGACCTCATTTCCAATGCAAAATTCGTGTGCTTGGAGATTGTTCCTGGTTGTTTTGATAAGGTGCGGAACATCAAAGATAAAGTAAACATATTCGTTTTCAACTTAGAAAAACACGGCTTACCCACAAATACAACAAGTTGGTTGGCCAAGCTTACTTTTGAAGCCCCCTGATCACAGACCGAAGCCTTTACTGTGAAGCCAGCCTTAAGCTCTTGCAATGAAAGAAATGAGGAGACTGCGGATAACAAAAAACGGTGTTTAAGTGTGCACAACAGTGTATGCAAGTGGCTGAACCCCCTCCTGGAAATTCCAGAGCGCAACAACCAAGGATCTATCTGAAACACCGTTCAACACCGTCATCTATAGATCTATGGAAAATGTCGTACGCAGAGTCATAAGTCAAGTCCCTTTTCAAAGAAATCTCATCGAAAAACAAGGTGCACACACGATTGCAGCCCGAAAGCCCGACGGAAACGACAGCGCGAGAAGCTCAAGCCGCCGAGGCTCGGCTCCACAAACTCACGTCGAGCATGCGAGCACGCGGGCAGTCATGCGTCACCTTGTTTGATGCAAAGCCGACCGAACACGCTGCAGCAGAAAGCACAAACGGACGGCACGCACGGCATGGACGAACGACGCGCGGACGAGCAGAGGCCATGCCGAATGATGCTGAGGCCACTGAGGCGACGGCGTGCAGGCAAGCAGGCACACGGCAGGCCGTGGCAGGCGCCATTCCTCGCATGACTTTGTGACGTAATAAATTAAAACTATTTAGTCATTTTAAGTACTTTAAATAATTCTAAAGCATAACAATTTCAAAAATGAATACTTCTCACAGAAAGAGTTCTAACTAATTTTAACCAAATTACAGAAAAGCGCCACGTAGCGGAGGGTATTAAACGCACTATCTGGGCCGCGAGTCGGCGTCTGTGTCCTCTCTTTACGTTTACTATATTACTCTATGGCCGAGCCAGCAGAACACGCACGGGCGGACTCTGGAGTGGCTGCACGGCCGAGCTCAGTGCGGCGCGGCCACTTCACGAGAGCGCGCACTCGGCCGTCGGCCGCAACCAAGGCATTAGCAAAACGTGACCGTCCACGCCGGTACGCCGCATACGAACGAAGGGTGCGGAAGAACGACATTCATGCTTTCGCATTCACAACTTATAAGCGCTTATTTGTCGTCAAAATTTTTTATCCTCATCATAGATGGAATCGCGCGAGCTCAAATGCGGTTAAAAGGAAAAGGAGCCTAGTACTACGTTTTGTCGCGTAGGGCTCTGTTGCTGTGGTGGTAACGAGACCCTGGTGGCCTCGATCATGAAGTGTTATCACAGGCATTGCTTCTGCGCCCTTATTGGTTCGCGGGGCCGCAGCCTCCACAGTTCTCCAAATTATCGTGAAACAAAGTATAGTGATGTCCTTTTGTTCTCCGCAATAATGAGTGCAAGGTTATTTTATCATGTCAATAAACATGTAAAAAGGAAGACAGAACAAACAAAAAAAACATAACACTTGTGTTGTTCCGCTTTCTAGACAATACGCGTCGCAAGTGGGCTGATTTTCGTCTTCTGCGCATGAGAAAGGAAGTAGCGCGACGTCAGAACGCCGAGCCCTGATTGGCTGATCGCGACCCCCTATCTGAGCGCCGTCTGCTCGCAACGTCGTCTGCGTCTGTCTTACCTTTCCTGCGACTTTCGGAAGTGCAGGTCTTTACGAGCGAGCTCGACTTCGCCTTGCAGAGAGAGCAGACAAAATAACTCGAGCGGTACGTTGTTTTTGTCTAACAACTAGCAGACGCGCATCAAGGAGGGAAGTCAAAGGACTCACGGGCGAGGTGTCCCGAGGCGCCGAGGTTTGTTTGCTAAGAACCGAGAGTGAGCGTGTTAGTGTCCGCAAGTTCCCTCCCAAATACTTTTTCAGTCTTTTCGTGTGCGGCGAGACTCCTCACTATTTAACGGTGTCGGCAGGTTGGCGCAGTTAACATCGTCTGCTTTACGTCTGCTAGTCAAAGCGATGGCTGCTTTACCTTTCCTGCGTCTGTCGGAGATTCACCGCTTTTTCACCGGCGAGAGTCACCGCTGCCTCGGAAAACAAGAAGATGACAATAGGAAGAGATTGACCTTTTAATCAAAAATTGAGGTCAGCGATCAAAGTATAATACGAGAAGGGTTCACAAGGGTCGCGCGGGCACATTCCATTCAGCACGCCAGCCGGTCGTGGGCAGACGGTCTTGGCCAAGGACCGTCGGAGCACCGCTGCACCGAGTCGGAGTGCCTGGTCGCGGTCAGTGGAATCGTGGCCGTTGGAGCATTTCCAGGGTATTTGTGGATCCAGCGTTCTTGTTCATCCTGGTTTATTTCAAGTACTTTTTACTTTTTTTCTTGCTGCTTGTAGTCGGGACGCGTGAGAACGCACGTACAAAAATAAACGTCCGTTGGTCGTCGCGACCAAGTAACCGAGCGACGCTGTCGGTCATGCTGATTTGATCATAAGAAGTGCGTAAGACAGCTTCGGAGCTGTCGTAGGATTCCGTCGTAACCTGCGCAAAACTTACGATAATTTCGTTTCGTGAATAGGAATTTGTTCTCACGTCTTGTCTTACGCACATTTTTGGCGTAAGATCGTTTCGTGAATCTGGCCTATGCACTTTCGAAAGTCGCAGGAAAGGTAAGACAGACGCTGACGACGTTGCGAGCAGACGACGTTGCAAAGGAGCAGATGACGCTCAGATAGGGGGCAGCTCAGTTACGGAACTGTTCATAGACGCTGCATGCACGAACAGTACCCCCCTCACTCACCACGACTCGCCGGCGTCGCTCGACGCGCCGCCGGACGGCTGCTTTGGTAACTGAATCGGGATACGTTCGTTTCAACGTTACTAGAAACCTAAAAACCAACCGAAAAAAAACTCTTTTTGTAGTAACTTTCATTGGAGTTAGTACAAAATGAGCGGCGCGTGATGTTTTCTAAAATTTTTAGTTTGCAAGGTTTTGCAGCACAATTAATATTGTTTTTATACAACCATGCCTCAGCGGTGATTTCAGGTAGCGCGTCCCGACCTAGGTGCATCTTAACTTCGGTGATATGTCGCGGCGCGTCCGCTGGGGAGACGGGTGTGGCACCCCTGTAACCCTTTCCACCGTATCTGTTTTGGCTCCGAAATGGCCGTTCCTCGAGTGACCGCTGCGGGAGAAATGGCGGCGTTGTAATCGCCATTTGGCGCTGCAGCTGTGATATGGTGCCTGGAGCGCGTCTCCGACTGGTGTGTTTAGCGTCCTATCCCGCCCATACATCGAAAGTGGTCCCGAAGTGGCAACAAATGACGTCATGGAAGCCGGAGTCTCATGTTGTTGCTTGTCACGATCCTGTCGGTTGGACATAGAAATGTTGGCGAAAAGCACGAGCGAACGCGAGTGTCGCTGTCGTCACTTCGTCCCAGGCGTCCCAACTTCCTGCTGCTATATATTCCGCGGACTGTCACAGTGAAGAGCGACCTGCAGCAGAACAGGCGTCTGCTACATCCACCACAGCTCCTGGGACGCGCCAGGATCGCAACCGGCGACAGCATGACACATGTATGACGTCATCAGGCGGAAATCGAGGGACCACTTTTTTGGACGGGGTAAACACACCAGTCGGAGACGCGTTCCAGGCACCATAGCTATGATCTTTGGAACGCACAGTTATAAAATGAAACTATAAATGCCGCTTCGAACGACGCCAGGCGGATTGAAGTGAGTGAGGGGGCGTACCCCCCTCCGCGGGAGTTACACAACTGAGGTAATCTAGTAACGTTGGATCAGCCAATCAGGGCTCGGCGTTCTGACATCACCGCTACCCCCTGCGCAAGAAGCAGACGAACTTGCCCTCCGCATTATTTTCGGCTACATATATTCGTCTGCTTTGCATTCTCTGCTGGTTTCCGCGTCTCTTTTCTTGTGTACAACCTTCATCCTTGCTGTTTCGGGGCGTAAGTCATCTTCATGTTGAGCTTAGCTACCAACGATTAAGTGAGGGTTGTTCTCTTCTACGGGGAGTGCCGGAGAACCAAAGAGGTACGTCGATGTTTTCGGGGGGAGCTTTGGCGATGAACTCCGAGCTCATACCACCGAAATAACTGGTTCCATCACCACAGCTGACAATACAAAATGCGGTATTCAGTGATTTGCTGCCGACGTCCACCTGTTGACGCGGAGATCACTGCCGACATCTGTGGGCTGTTGTGCCAATCATAGGCCTTTCGTTAGGCGACGAACGCCGTAGATGGGGCATTTCTCTTTTTTTTCTATCTTTTATTTAGGTAAGTTTGTTTAGGGAAATTTGTATAAGCTTCACTTATGTCCTTCGACTCCCTCTGTACGAAATTGTAGCTCAATACGTTCAGAAACCGATTTATTCTGTCCTTTCATACAGCCAACAGTCCCTTGGACTCCGCGCTGTAGTTCAGAACATTCTTGAGCGTACCGCGTATATAAGAGCAGCGGCAACACGCTGCTTCGTGTACGTTTCCCTTCCGCAGGAGACACAGAATGCTTGATACCTTCTTTTTGAATTCGTAGACACAAGTTCGCCTCATGAGTCATTTATTTTTTAGTTTTACAATCGTTTGCCATTTTCCATTCGTGACATTAATTTCCAAGTTTACGTGCCTAACCAATAAATGGCATCTGGCACGTTCCACAGAATTAGCAAAGAGTAATTTGACTATCTGAGAACTTGTGACTCCCGATCAAAATCCAGAAATCTCGCCTTCGTCGAACTAAGCCTCCGTCAAAATTTGGGCACCACGACCGGAATTAAAACCCGCCATCTGGGGTTTTGTAGGCCGGACCTTTGATTCAGAGCCACCGTTTGTTATTTCGTTCAAACATGCCGGTTTGCGATTACGAAGGTAAAAACTACTAGAACGCTTTTCACAACACATGACGCTTCTGGATCTCGGTATCAACCGATCTTCAAATGCATCACCAAAAATGACAATTAGGACATAAATATTTATTCTGACCGAAGAACCAAACAAACGAAGCCAGCGTGTGCTGAAAAAAAAAATTGTCGAGCTATTGCCTTGCATGAGGATAATAACTTGTTCTTAACTTACTAATGAGCATTAGTATTTCTGATATCCACAAACTCCATACTGATTGAAAAATATTGTGTCACGCTTTGTATTTACTAGCACTCAATAAATGTGAAGAATTCCAACCTCTATATTTACATCTTAAAATTTAAGAGGTGATTAGAGATTGCTCGTCAACACAAGTATTATCTGCATTGGCTTTGTTTTGTTATTACCTTATTTCTTAACATTCGGCTGGTGCCAGTTTTATATACACTTTCGTTCCAGCTTAATTACCACGATAGTGTCATTTTCTGTGTAAAATTAATTATACCGCTTTTATTTATTCTGTATTTTATGCTCTCTATGCGCTGAAACGTGCAAGCGTATGCTCATAAAGCATCATGTTTGATCGAAATTGCAAGAAACATAAAAGTTTTTTCTCACCTGTTTACCCATTCGGTCCAGTTAACAACAGCACGAGTCAGATGAAAAAACGGCAAGTGAACCCGATCGCTTGGTTTGAGTGTTATATTGGCCTTTTTAAAATGAGACTCTAGTAGCATCGAAAGTGGAAACTGAAAATAAATGGAACGTTTCAAGGACGTACAGTGTAACCTTACCCAGTAAAATTGCGTGTTCTTAAAATTACATCCACATTTTGTTTACAACTGTTTCGGTTGCAATCTTACCCCCGAAACCACACAGGTAAAGCAAGAAGCTATGTGCGGGCACAAAGTGAGGGAGTGGAGGAGAGAACGCGCGGATACGTCAGAACGCCGAGCTCTGGTTGGAATGATTAGTAGATAGACGTAAAGCTAGCTGTCTTTGTCTCCTCTGCACTTCTCGGACCATGGCCTCCTCTATACTCGCAAACCTGGCAGTTCGACAACAGAGCCATAGAGTGCTCGGTCGCAGATTTTTAGCGCGAGGATCTGGTAGCACAGAACATAGAAGAGCCATTTTTCGGGGAACCTGGACGTCAGCGCACAGCTTTTGCAGCGGCAAGGACCCGAAACACACTTGTTCGCTCGGGAGAACTGTGTTTCGACGTTCCGCCGCAGCGGGGCGCCAGTCACGTGGCTCTCCACTCATCCGTTGTGTGATGCTCCACCTTTTCCATTTCAGTGGCCGCTTCTCGTGGCGATCTGCCAGGCTTTGTCAGTATATAGGAGGTCATGGTCAGACGCATTAGAACGCGGAAAAACGACGTCCGGGTTTTGGCTCCCGCATTCGAACGCGTTGGCAGCTAGCTTGATGTCTAAACACTAATCATTCAAATCAGAGCTCAGCGTTCTGACGTCCCTGCGCGCTCTAGCCTTCTCCTCTCTCTCAGTTTCCCGGCGTATTAAATTTCCTTTTGAAAATCATTACTTTAGGAAACCTTCCTGAATGTTCTTGAGATTCGACAAGTTGGCTATGCAGAGAGCACTTCTTCTGCATTTTGAGCAGAAGTTGCGGTGACGACAGACTGACGCCGAGCCCTGATTGGCTTTGATTGAAAGGATAGTGGGTAGACCGCAATGCTAGATGCCTTCAGCTCTATCCCCTGCTTTTTTTCATTCACGCAATAAGATCTCGCCGTTATATCATCATCGCAACCCCTGCGCAAGAAGCACACGAACTTGCGCTCCGCTTTCATGCTTATAAATTACAGCGCACAAGAACAATTCACACGTAAACGCGGACACCAGTAAAAAGGAACCACTCATTCAGCGCTGACTATCGGCTCAGTGTTGTATTTGGTCTACTGCGCTGTTGGCACATCTACCACACTTCGTTAATTTTATTTTGCTGCTAGGTAAAATAAATATTTCTTGGATATGAGGGCTCCTACCAGATATTTTTTTGTCAAGCTTTACAATGTTGTCAGCCTCTATAATATCTCGCGTGACCTGTTGAAAGTTCTTGTTTACAACAGTGCAGTTTTTTTTAGCCTGCTAATCGCTAATCATTCTAACTAGAGCTCGACGCTACCACGTCCCCGCGCACTCACGTCCCCTCGTCTCCCTCAATTTCTCGGCGCATCGGCAAGAAGGTTTCCCGTGTCCTACACCTTGGTGAAAAAGAAATAAATTGGTGTCTACAATGATTTAGACCGAAAGGAGGCAAGAAGAAAAGACAGGAAAAAAGCACGCGCACAGCGCGCGACAAAAATCAAGTCAACGTTCAAAATTTAAAATGTAAATGTGATGAAAACAAATATATAAAAAATAAGAGGCGTTCGAGACAGGTTTAAATTGAGCGACATTCAAAATAGGCTTAGATCGAGTGGCATTTGAAAAGGGCTTCCTAGGGAGCGGGCAGCCGGCTCCGCGTCCCCCGAGCACGGATTGACCGGGACGAAGTCCTGAGTTCTTCGCGGAAACACAACCCCTTCGCTGCACAACCCACAGTGATGCATCCTAGTTTCGGGCACGGCACCGAAACTAGGATGCATCCCTTATTCCCTGTTACTTCTCAGGTCGCTGCTGCCAGTGTCATTCTCACCGTGCTGCTGGCCTCGCCGATTTTTACCGCGCACGATGTCCTAACCGGACCCGCCGCGGTATACCACCGCTTTTCACCGTCGACTTGGCAGTGCTGTGGATTGGCACCATCTTCGTCAACTCTGGCGGACTCTGTAAAGTTCAACTAGCAACACTTGCCGGTATCACCTGACGAAGTGGGTGTGGCAAGACTACAAAACCGGCTGCACTCATCGGAGCTACTCGGGCACGGCACCGAAACTAGGATGCATCACGTATCCCCTGCTACTTCTCAGGTCGCTGCTGCCAGTGTCATCCTCACCGTGCTGCTGGCCTCGCTGATTTTTACCGCGCACGATGTCCTAACCGGACCCGCCGCGGTGTACCACCGTTTTGCACCGTGGACTTGGCAGTGCTGTGGATTGGCACCATCTTCGTCAACTCTGGCGGACTCTGTAAAGTTCAACTGGCCACACTTGCCGGTATCACCTGACGAAGTGGGTGTGGCAAGACTACAAAACCGGCTGCACTCATCGGAGCTACTCGGGCACGGCACCGAAACTAGGATGCATCACGTATCCCCTGTTACTTCTCAGGTCGCTGCTGCCAGTGTCATCCTCACCGTGCTGCTGGCCTCGCTGATTTTTACCGCGCACGATGTCCTAACCGACCCGCCGCGGTGTACCACCGTTTTGCACCGTCGACTTGGCAGTGCTGTGGATTGACACCGTCTTCGACAACTCTGGCGGACTTTGTAAAGTTCAACTGGCAACACTTGCCGGTATCACCTGACGAAGTGGGTGTGGCAAGACTACAAAACCGGCTGCACTCATCGGAGCTACTCGGGCACGGCACCGAAACTAGGATGCATCACTTATCCCCTGTTACTTCTCAGGTCGCTGCTGCCAGTGTCATCCTCACCGTGCTGCTGGCCTCGCTGATTTTTACCGCGCACGATGTCCTAACCGGACCCGCCGCGGTATACCACCGCGTTTCACCGTCGACTTGGCAGTGCTCTGGATTGGCACCATCTTCGACAACTCTGGCGGACTCTGTGAAGTTCAACTGGCAACACTTGCCGGTATCACCTGACGAAGTGGGTGTGGCAAGACTACAAAACCGGCTGCACTCATCGGAGGTACTCGGGCACGGCACCGAAACTAGGATGCATCACTTATCCCCTGTTACTTCTCAGGTCGCTGCTGCCAGTGTCATCCTCACCGTGCTGCTGGCCTCGCTGATTTTTACCGCGCACGATGTCCTAACCGGACCCGCCGCGGTATACCACCGCGTTTCACCGTCGACTTGGCAGTGCTGTGGATTGGCACCATCTTCGACAACTCTGGTGGACTCTGTGAAGTTCAACTGGCAACACTTGCCGGTATCACCTGACGAAGTGGGTGTGGCAAGACTACAAAACCGGCTGCACTTATCGGAGCTACTCGGGCACCGCACCGAAACTAGGATGCATCACTTATCCCCTGTTACTTCTCAGGTTGGTGTTTTTTCGACGTCTTACCGAGATAACAACGTCTGTGTCATTGCGGTGTCGTGCCCTCCCGACGTGTACAAACGCTTGATTCTTATCTGGCGTAATTTATCCCAGTGTGCTGCGAAAATGTCATCTATCGCTGATTTTGTAGCAAATGTGCATCTACTGTGTGGGGATATTGAAACTAATCCCGGCCCCAATAGCGTTGTTTCTGAGGACATCTCCCCGCTTTCTCAGATTCTCGCCTCGTTAAACAGCCTTTCTGCAGGTCAAGCAGCAATTTTAAATGAGATAAAATCATTACAAGAAAAACAAAAAGAAACTGACAAGGTTTTTGGGGACTTGAGGGCGCAAATGAACGCTATTGACCGAGATGTCTCTGCCTTAAAAGTGATAAAAGATGAAGTCGCTTCAATTTCTACGATGAATGCAAGAGCCAGTGCAGACCTTCAACGCGTAATGCAGAAGTGCGAAAACCTAGAAAACCAGTCTAGACGTAAGAATATTTTGTTTTTCAACCTTCCTGACGTTCGCGCTGAAACATGGGCAAAATCTGAGGAAAGCGTGATTGCCTTTTGCAACGAAATGCTTGGCGTCCCTATTCTCCCTCCTGCTATCGAGCGTGCTCACAGGCTTGGCTCTTTTCGTGAAAACCGTGCGTCTCCGAGGCCTATCATTGTAAAATTCAACTCCTACAAAGACAAAGAGCTGATATTGTCAAGGGCGTTGAAACTAAAGGGAACTAGTTTCCAGTTAAGTGATGATTATTCAAACGATGTCCGTAATGCAAGAAAAGAACTTGTCACGTTTGCAAAATCTAAGGGACAAGATTTTAAGCTTCGGCATGACAAGTTGATAATGGGGAACTTAAAGTGCAGTTACGATAAACAATCTAACTCAGTGAAAGCACTACCTGCATAGCAATCCCAGGGTCATCAACCGCGTTCCTCCTCCCCCGAAAGCTGCTCTCGCCCCGCTTCAAGTCTGAATTTTTTCGTCGCCAACACTAGAAGTGTTTATACAAAGCAGGACGACCTTCTTTCGGCAGCAGAAACTTGGCTCACAGATGATATCTCAAACTCGGAACTAACCATACACCCCTCACATTGTATTTTTCGTAATGACAGAGCAGGCCGAAAGGTAGGAGGTGTGCTTGCAGCAGTCAAAAAGACATACCGCATTGATGGCTCTGGTACTGTTCCAACCTTTGAAGCCGTTTGGGTTAGAATAAAATAGCCTACCATGTTTATTATTGTAGTTGCTTGTTATAAGCTCCCAAGTGTTCTGGATTTTGCTCCGCTACTTCATGATTTTCTTGAGTCTCTTATTCTTTTATACCCAAATGATGTACTTGTTATTTCTGGCGATTGCAACTACCCTGAAATTAAGTGGTCCATTCTGTCTGATAAATTACCATTTTTATTGTGGCAGAACCTTCCAAAACATTCTCGCGATTTTGTTGACGTTATATACTCTTTTGCACTTTCTCAAATTGTTAATAAACCCAGTCGTGGTGAAGCCATGCTTGACCATTTTTTTATTTCAAAACCCGATCTGGTTAAACATACTGTGTATATGGAACCATTAAGTGATCACATATCTATTAATGTTGAACTTTTCATTCCGTCATGTGAGCAACCTCTTCGGACAAAAACAATTTTCAGTTACTCAAGGGCAAACCTCGACGCTATTAGCCAACACGTTTCGCTATTTTCAGCTAGCTTTTTAGAGGAATTTGACTCTAGATCTCTGAATGAAAACTGGATTTTGTTTAAGTGTAAATTGCTTGAGTTGTGTGACAAATTTATTCCGAAACAAACCATTCACACGTCGTTTTCGAACCCGTGGTTTTCAACACGTTTGAAGAGGTTGCTAAATAAAAAGAATAGGCTTTTTCGTGCCGCAAAGGCGTCGCAGTCTGCTATTTCATAGTTACAATACAAGGAGTGTTATTTAACTTGCAAATATAAAAAAAATGCGAAACATAAGTTTTTTAACTATGATCTTTGTAATATACTGAAAACGAACCCCAAAAAGTTTTGGTCCGCTGTGAATCCAAAGCAGGTAAAGGACTCGGTCAGCTTGACTGACGCCTCTGGAAAAAGTTTACCGACCGCCGAGACTTGTGAACTGTTCTGTAGTTTCTTTAGTGAAGTGTTCACTGATGAAGTTTTTCCATTACCCTCTTACTGCCCAGAATATCTTATAACCACCCAAATGGATCAGATCATTGTAACAAATGACAGAATTTCAAAATTAATATCAAATTTACCATCTAAGTCGGCTCCCCGTCCTGACCTTATAACTACGAAGTTGCTAAAGATTACACGTGATATATCTAGTGTGCTGTTATCCCGCATATTTCAAAACTTCCTTGACTCTGGTGTCGTTCCGGCTGACTGGAAATCTGCAATGGTTGTCCCGATTTTTAAAGATGGCGCAAAAATGTCACCACCAATTTCAGACCCATATCTCTCAGCTCTGTTGTAAGTAAATTGATAGAACATGTCGTTTATTCTAATGTAATAAACTATTTATGTGTAAACAATATACTCTTTACAAACCAGCACGGTTTCCGGCGGTCGTACGCCTGTGAATCTCAGCTTTTTTTAATTCTTAACGGAAATCCACCATAACCTACATAAAAAACAACATGAAACTCATGCTATCTTCATTGATTTTAAAAAAAGCGTTCGATAAAGTCCCACATTGCCGTCTTATCCAAATATTAAAAGCACTTAAAGTAGAAACGTCCGTTATAAACTGGATTGAAAATTTCCTTTCAAACAGAACACATAATGTTGTTATAGGCAACAATTGTTCGTCACCAAAACTTGTTAAATCCAGAGTACCGGAGGGAACCGTGCTGGGTCCATTGTTGTTTCTAATTTACATAAATGACCTGCCGGATCTTCTGAATTTCACTACTAGATTATACGCGGACGACTGCGTGATTTATAGAAAAATAATGCGTGTAACCGACTGTACCCGTTGCAAAATGACTTGTCACAAATTCAAGCATGGTGTCGAGAATGGCAAATGAAGATCAATGTTGACAAAACGAAATTTCTTAATTTCACTACAAAAAAAAACATTACTCAGATTGACTATTCACTTTCTACCTTACCAATTGAAGCCGTAACATCCTACAAGTATCTTGGCATCAACTTTAACCATAACTTATCATGGGAGCCTCATATAAAATACATATCTGCGAAAGCAAACAGAAGTTTGGGATTTTTAAAGCGCCATCTTTATAAGGCCACGCAAGAAACAAAGCTCATCGCATACAATCCTCTCATCCGTCCTTAACTCGAGCATGCATCCATTGTCTGGAACCCCCATCAGTTGTACCTAGAAGAAAAATTGGAAGCTGTGCAGAACCGGGCTACACGTTTCATTCTCCAAAATTATCAGCCTACAAGTGTTACTGCAATGAAAGCAAAATTAAACCTCCCTCTTTTAAAACACAGAAGAAAAGTATCACGTCTTACCCACCTGCACAAAATATATTACAATTTTCCTTTAAAAAAGATGGAATACTGCCCACCGGCCACCCACATCTCCCCCCCCCCCCCCCCACTAACCATCCACTCAAAATTTAACTGACTACGCCTAGGACTAACCTATTCAAATTTTCTCCCTTAAAATTGGCTATTACTGATTGGAACAACCTTCCGGAACCTATTGTGAGCATCACAGAATGCAATAACTTCAGATCTGCCATTTCCTCTCTCGTCACCACCTAGCGTCCTGTTTGCACGTGTTCATAAACATCCTCGTCTCTTTTTGTTTGTGTTATTTTGATGTTTAAATTTGCCCCCCTTATGTTAAGCCCCCTGTGGGCATTTAAGGGTTAAATAAATGAAATAAATGAAATGAAGTTACCAGTCATTCAAGGTTTTCCGACAAGCTTATCCGCACCTGCAACCAAGGAAGCCCAAGGAACTAAGCAGTGCCTGAGGGACGACGACCACGGACTCCCCGTTCAATCTACTGTGACAGGTGGGAATGTGAATTACTTCTATTTTTAAGCTAACCTTTCTTATCATTTTCTATGTGTGTGTGTGTGCTGAATATTTGTTTATTTGCTTTTCAGCACAACTTGTTTCCCAAGAAAATGAGAGACATTCAAACCGAAGTTATTTATCAGGAGTTTGAGAAGCGATCCCTATACACACACGTTTTCAAGGCCGCGAGGCGCACGACCGCGCCTGCGCGCGAAGCCCCATCCCGACAGAGCCCAGGCCGGGAGATGCGCGAATCCCGATTGAAATTTTGGCACATTTTTGTGTGCATGCTGTGTGGTATGCAAACAAAAATAAAGGTACGATGCTACCCCAGCCTTCTTGACGATCATTCATGGACATTGATAGATGTTGTAGAATAGTGCGATTCATCCTCTTTACCAAGCCATTTGACTGCGGGTGGACACGCGTCGTTCTTGTCTTTGTGATGTTGAAAATTTCGCAAACTTCTTTGAACACTCGAGATTCGAAGTTCCTTTGTTTCGTCTGAGTGGATGCTCAGGGGTATTCCATACCGGGTAATCCAGTTCTTCACAAGAGCGCCGGCGAACTCTGAGGTGGTTTGGTTTGGAATCGGAATGACCTCCAGCCACTGGGTGAAAAAGTCAACAATGACTAGAAGGAACCTGTTACCAAACTCAGATTGAGGGTACGGCCCCAATACATCAATGCCAACGCGTTCAAAAGGTGCCCCCGTCACATGTTTTTGAAGTGGTGCTCGCTGTTTTACGCGGGACCCTTAACGCGAGGCACATATCACACTGACGGCACCATTGCTCCACGTCACTATGGCACTGCAGCCAGCAGAAGCGTTGCTGAATCTTTTTGGCCATGCGGTTTACGCCCAAGTGCCCTCTTTCAGGGCTAGTGTGAAGCCGGTAAAATACTTGGGAGCGAAACCTTCGGGGAAGCACCAGCTCCCGGACATCAGAGTTACCTGCGGCGAACTCCCAGCGTTGGTAAAGAACACTGTTCCGCAGAAACAAGGAGTCCCATTGCGTTAAGTAACTCTTGAGGGCCGGAGACAACCTGGACTCTTCACTACGTGGGGGCTTGCTATTCTGCCTCTTCAATCTGATGAATGGGCCGATGTCCGGGTCTTCAAGTTGAGCTTTATAAAGTATTTCTGACGTCCACTCTTGATTGTCGCAAGGAAGATTGCTCAGTGCGTTGAGCGAGACGAAGCTGCGTTTGGCAATTCTCAAGCACTGCTTGCAATCTTCACTACATGGGCAACGGGAGAGACCATCGGTATTGGTGTGAAGTGAGCCGGCACGATGTTGAATGTTGAAGTCGTAATGATGCAGGCGTTCCAGCCAGTGGCGACCTGACCATCAGGGGTCTTGAAACTCAGCATCCATGTCAATGATGCGTGGTCGGTACGAATAATAAACTTCCGACCCAGTAGATAATGATGAAAATGAGTGATGGCTTTTATGAGGGCCAGCGATTTGCGTCGGGTGGTACAGTACCTGTCTTCGGGCTTCGTAAATGCCTTGCTGTAATACGCAATGACGCGTTCTTGTCCGTCCTGTTCTTGCGATAACACAGAACCAACAGCTGAAGCGCTGGCATCGGGGTCGAGTATAAAGCTTGCAGTGTCCTTTAGATACGCGAGTGTTGGCGGAGACGGGAGTGCTGTTTTGAGTGTCTCAAACGCACGCTGACATTACGAATACCAGAAGAACCTCGCCTTTTTCTCTGTCAGGGCATACAGAGGCTTGGCAATATGAGCCAAACTGAGGTAAATCTTCGTTATTAGAATGCCGACCCAATGAAGCTCTGCACGTCTGTGGTGGATCTTGGGGTTGGCCATTCAGCTAGAGCAGAGAGCTTCCAAGGATCTGTAGAAACCCCATCCGCCCAAATTATGTGCCAGAGGTATTCTATTTGTCTCGTAAAAAAAAAAAAAACTTTTTTTTGGTGTGAGCTTTATGTCCGCGTTTTGCAGCCGTGGGAAAACCAAGTTGAGATTCGTCAGATGGTCTGAGAATGTCATGCTAAAGACGATGATGTCGTCAAGGCATACAGACAAATGGTGCCTATGAGCTCGGTCGGTCTTCAGGTTCGCCTTCATCAAAACTTCCGGCGTGATCACAGAGGCTGTAGCTCCGGTATCAACAAGTGCGCGCACTGGCACTCAGTCGACGTCGCCTTGGAGGTATATAGAATTAAGAGGCGGTGCCAGTGCACGAGTTGACGTGATTCTTTGCGGAGTCGTCGTTGTTGGCGCCCGGCTGCCAGAGCCATAGTTAGGGCACTGTGCCGCGTGTGACCCTGCCGATGGCAATTGCAGCAAACGGGAGCTGGCGGCACCTGCGTCCTTATTGCCGGAATTCGGGGATGAGTGGAGGGTCGTAGAAACGTAGATTGAGATGCCTGTCGAGCAGTTTCCACTTCTAATGTACAGGTGTGGGCTGCCCGCAGTGACTTGGGGCGCCTGCACCTCAACAGATGAGATGGCGTCGATGAATGCCATAGTTGCCACAGCCTCAACTGTGTCCTCCGGGCAACCGGGGAACGCAAGGTGTGCAAGGCGCTCAATGTCATCGGCGACGTGGGAGATCGTCTCGGTTGCAGCCGGACGGCGGTCGCGAAGTTGCGCATGATGAAGGAAGCGGGGAGGTCCTTCCACATGTCGTTTGTTCAGTGCTGCGACCAGGCCTCGTAGGAATGGCAGGTATCAGATGGTAAGTAATGCAGCACTGTCAACGCTGACCCAGATAGATGGGCGGCGAAGGCTTCCGCCTTTTGAGCTGTAGACCGATTGTTATTGTGAGCGATGATATTTAACTGTGATATGTAAGGCGCCCAAGGAGCTGTACACTCGAATGTCGACCGTTTGAGTCGCAGACTTGAAGGTCCCGTAAGGTTCGGGACCGGGGGTTAGACGTGTGGTGTTCCTCGGGTCTAAGGAGTCGGGACTCCAGGTGCTGCAGGCGTTCGGTGAGGGAGGCGGTCAGTCCCTAGATGGATGATGCAATGCCTTGGTGAAGGTGGTTCTCGCGTCGAGCATAAGATGCTTCGGCTTGCTCGAGGTGGTTTGTGATCAAAGTCATGATTTGGGTAGCTGTCAGCTCCGAGGTGACCAGATTTTCGGTGCCAGAACTTGCGGTGTGTTCCCCTTCGGGAGTGGGACGAGCTGCCATTGTCCGGGGAAGGCGTTGACCGGAATGGAGCTCCACTTGTACCACCAGTGAAGCAATTGTCAACTTTCAGACTGTTCAATTACTGGACAGTACGTCCGTCATCTTCTATCTTTCCTTGCCGCAACCTCCGCCCGCTCTTTTGTGTCGCGTTCCTACCTTCTCTTCTTCTTCTTCGCTACAATATCAATATAGTAAAAAAACAATTCAATCGCATCAATGCTACAGCAAATGACTTGGTTTTCTACGGGAGGCCTGTTCAGGGAATATCGGTCAAAATATTATGAAAATTGATTTTATATAGAATAGAAGACTTTGGACGTTGGCAAAAACGATTTCTATGATTTCACAATATCTAAGCAGTTTTATTTTATTTACCTTTTAGTTTCCGCAGTGTAAGACGGTACAAAGCGCTATCGCATTCCAATGATAACCTAAGCAATAATTTCGATAACAGTTTTTCTTTTCCTTTTTTTTTCTAGCTTTTCTAGTAATTGCACTTGTCGCGATCCTGTCGGTTTTTTTTTTTTTTTTTCAGAAGCGCCGGCGAAGAATTGAGAAAAGATAACGCGAGCATCTAGTATCTTTCTGGCGTCCCCACCGATGACTGCTGAAGGTTTTCTTGTAAAGACAGCTAGAGGATAAGCTACAACAAAGCAGGCGTCTTGTCCACCTTCGCTGCAGTACCACCGCCAGGATCGCGACGAACAGCGGCATTACTCACTTGTGACGTCACCAGACGGCAGTGATAAAATAATGACTGCGTAAACAGACAATACGTAGACACTGTAGCAACACTGTAGCCGTACTATACTATACAGCCGTAGTCACCGTAGTTATACTAAACTGACATACAACGATGCACGCTCTAAAACGGGGTACAGTAAACAAAATAACCAAAGGAATATCCCCTTGTTTGCCAGAGTACTTTCTAGGAGATAATTTTCTTGAGATCATTGGTGGTTTGTTCACTTTCATTATGTAATTTATGCTATCATTACCGAGAAAACGTTGCGGTATAATTACGAAACAAGAAACAGAACGATTGAGATTTATAAAAAGTGTCACATCAACAAATCAACAAAGGGAACTTCTAAAATAATATATATATTGACTGATTTATATAGTGACTCGTCGCTATCGAGAAAGGCCTAGTGGTTCAAAACAATAATCCGGGCATCAAACGCTTATTTATGCGGCAGTGACAGAGAAATTATATCGATGAACAATGCTCAATCCGAATTCAACGTTACTGACGGTATTGATAACGGACCTAGTCAAAAATGTTACGTTTTTCATCATCTCTGACATACGCTTTTTAAACTGAATACTTTTTGGGTTAGATGAACATTCTGCTAAATTTGGCGGTCGATGTCTCGTCGGTCAAAAATAAAGGACACAATTGTGCGCCACATTTATCGGTAACGTACGTGTCGTTGTTACAGTTTTGCATTTCGCTGAACACCAATAGCGGAATTCAATTATGCTGATTATTTGTAAGGTGCCTGTACATCTTACTAAAAGTCAGATGAACCCTTAACTATTTGGCTTGTTTCGGTTCCTTAAAATAATGCATCTCAGGCGTAGAATGTTTAAAACACAGTATAATAAAACCACGAAATTTATCAATACAAAAATATACACGATTTGCATAATCATAAGATCGATACTAATTTCAACAAACCTAGAGGATGGTCATGTGAGGGTGAAGGTGATTTAAGAAAGTAAAAGGTAGTGTTTTAGAGACTGACTAAAAATATGTGATCATCGAAGATCATCAGGCAGGAAGTTCCGTATATCTGTGATGCAGAACTGATCTAGTCTTTCCCCATATGTGTTATGACATGGTGGAAGGTTGAAATGCCCACATAAATTAATACTAGCTAGACGGGTACCTTTTTAAAGTATTGTTATCAGTTACAATTCTATGCAACATCACAGCAATTTTGTGTTGTATTATTTTTCGGAATTTAAGAAGGCAAATTAGATTAAATAAAACGCGCGGTTTTGAAATGTGATGTGTAATGGTCATAATTCGAACTGCTCTTTTTTTTGTAAATTAAAAATTACATGACGTAACTATCGTAAATAGTACCTCAAGCTTTTGAGAAGTATGTAAGGCGACTTCGAAATATTGAAAAGTAAATTATTTTTATTGTGTGAAGGTCGAAACACTGCGAAGCCTTTAGCGATTTCTAACATTCGTACGTTAATTTTTGACAGGTGTAAGTTATGCGCTGCTGCCAGTTTAACTGGTTGTCAAATATTAGTCCCAGGTATATAATGTATTTACTTGCTCCATAATAAAATTATAATACAAATTTTGCTGTTGTACTTAATTTGTTTTTATTAGAGTGAAATATTATGTACTTTGTACTTTTTTAGTATCAACTTTTTATAATTGCACCAGTCTTGAATAAGGATCATACCTTCATTTATTAGACGTATTAGGTTATCTAATGACTGATTGAAATATAAAGGAGTTGTGTCATCACCGCACAATATTATTTGTGAGCGTTTGATTAGTTTTGAAATCTCATTGTTATTTAATGGAGAAAGTATATGTCCAAGTACTGAACCTTGCAGGACCACTCTCGTAATTAGAGCAATAGTGAATTTAAATTTAGACATAGAGACAAACGGAACGATCTGTTAAATATCTTATAAGTAAGCAAAGCGATACAGCTCTAAAACCATATCGCTCAAGACAATTATTAGAATTGAGTGATCAACAATGTCAAACGCTTTTTTTTAATATCGAAAAAATCATTGAGGGTAATACTTTTGTCATAAAGTGAATTATTGATTAATTGGCTGAGTGAGATGACAGCACTGGGCGTAGATTTATTGGCACGAAAATCACACTGGCTGTAAAAAACGAAGAAGAAAACTGTGTGAGCTCCGCCTCAATAACCCTGCAAATTCAAGAAAAGCTCTTTCTGAAGGGCGCCGTCCATGCTCAGTATAAATAGAAATAAGAAAACAAAAACACGATTAAAAACGTTGATACGCATAAGATCTAGTAGAAGAGGAGGACGATTTATTAAAATAGTTGGTAGTCCAGCGATTGGTTGTCTTTTCTGTTTCTCCTTCCTTCATTGTTCAGCTGGTTTCACCCGTAATGTATCATAACCAACTAGCTCAACTCATCCCCGAAGTAATTTATTTTTCTAGTTACATGAGCACCTTTTTCGTTAATTTCAACTTCCTGAACACTTACGCCCTAAGCCTACTGATTGCCCATTCAATTTGCCAAACACAGTTGCTCTCCAGAAGCATACAAAAAAAAGGAGGTGATTCTGGATGAAGTGCAGTCCTTCTTCGAGGCAGTGAAACCCTCACAAGGACACGCACAACGAGTGTCTAAGATCCTTCGTTCCGAGAAATGGCGTCAAGTACGCCTCCTCACCGACTTTCTGCGAGTCCAAAGTTCTACCCACAACGAGTTCTCCAATCACATGAAAATGAACAAACACACAACAGAACGCCTCTGGATTAAGGCATATCTCCCAATTTGGCGTCATCATCTGGAACTACGTCGACGAGGTATGACAACTGCTAAAAGAACTCCGCTCCAGGTAATAGGAAATTTCCCTTTATCAGCCAGAGCTAAACAGGTGCTTGAAGAAGGACCCAAATATTCCATAGCACCTAAGCTTGAGGCGTTAGACAAGTTAACCTTCATACGTCAAATAGCCGCAAAAGCCCCATAAAACCGAGGACCACAAATCATTGATGAGGGAATTTAGGTCTTCGCTTACCTAAACCACCAGACCCTGGCGAAAGTGAGCTTCGGACTTATCATAGAAGAGCTGCGGAGCGAACGATTGAATTATGCGTCCCAGACAAGCAAGGAGGATTCGTGGTTCTAGCATCCGACACATATGGAGAAAAAGCCCACCAAGCAATGACCAGGAATTTCATCCCTGTTGACAAAAAACAATACAAAACAGCAAAACAAGCCATCCTAAATCTGCCAGACGAAGCTCAACAAACAGGTCTTAGCACCAAGATCAAAGCCTCAAAAAATGGCCTACTATCAGTGTTTGTTTCGGCCAAAACTCAGAAAGGAGGAGTTCTCTTCCGGGCAATCGTTTCAGAAAGAACCATATGGCAGGCGTGCGTGTCGAAATTTTTAGCGCAACAAATCTCCAACATACAGATTTAAGACCCTTTTCGCATACCAAACTCGGAACATGTCATATCCTTCCTTCAAGATCAAGGGCACCTCATCGCTTCTGGTTTTTTTATTGATGTGGAGGACATGTATTACTCCATCCCACACGCAAGCCTCATGCATGTTCTCCCATCCACCATCGGAGAAAAAGGGCTTACCAAATTCCAAAACACTGCAGGAATGAGCTTAGGCACCTTCTTGGAAATCTTAAGGTTCTATTTGTCAGCAACGGTAGTGGCCCAACAAGATCACCAGTATGTGCAAAAGAGTTGCATTTGTATTGGCTCTGAAGTGGCTCTACATCTATGCGAAATCTTCCTTGCGAAGTGTGGAAAAGTCATCCAGGAAGCCATACAAGATGCACGCATAGTGATTAGGGGTTATTTTTAGATATGTAGATGATTTTTTTATTTTGTGCACCACAGAAGTCGACGACCAAGCCGATAGATGCCTCAAAACCACCTTGAGACAATTCGAAAAACGCTGCATGGGCCTCACTGTCATCCACGAAACTCCAGCGAATAAATCAATTCGGTTTCTTGATTTGGCGGTGAAATTCCAAACAGGGCATGTCCGTTGGCAATACCAAGCACGATCGGGAAAAGAATTCCTTCTCTATGATTCCGAACACTCAAAAAATGTTAAGCAAAGAGTGGCCATCGCAGCCCTCTCCGCAAGCCTAAAGAAAACCTGCCCACATCAAGTCCAACAAAGCTTTCATTCCCAAATTTCACGACTTCACAATGCCGGGTATCCAAAAACCTTATTGGCCTCCATATGTGAAACAATATGCCGCACTGTCAAGAGTAACGATGTCCAAAGGGAAGAACAAGCAAGGAAAGCAGCCGAGAAGCCCTTTGCAGTAGTCCCGCATATTCATGGGGTCACCCACAAATTGAAAAAATAGCAAACCGGCAAAATGTTCAAGTTGTGTGCTCGCCACCCAACAAGGCTTATTTCTTAAGCCGCAGGATCAGTCAGACACATACAGACAAGAAAGATATGTGTGACACCCGGCACAGGACAAAATACGTTCCGTGCCAAAAAGGAGTTGTTTACAGCATACCGTTAACATGTGGACGATGCTATATTGGACAGAATGGGAGATGCATAAACTACCGTGCACGTGAACATGTGGCGAAAGTTAAGAATCTCGCGGAACCAGGACACTTCGCTGCCCATTGTTGACCTTGCAAATGCAAACCAAAGCTAGAAGCAAGCCAGCATCATAGGGCACCATAAAAACCAGCTTGTAAGGGAGATGTTGGAGGCCTTGTCCATAGACAACGAAGAAGAAAACTGTGTTAGCTCCGCCTTAATAACCCTGCAACCTCAAGAAAAGCTCTTTCTGAAGGGCGCCTTCCCTGGTCAGTATAAATAAAAATAAGAAAAAACACGATTAAAAAAATTGATAAGCATGAGATCTAGTAGAAGAGGAGGACGATATATTAAAAAAATTGGTAGTCCAGCAATTGGTTGTCTTTTCTGTTTCTCCTTCCTTCATTGTTCAGCTGGTTCCAACAGTAATGTTAAAAACAGTGCCTGCGCCCCCCCCCCCCCCCCCCCCCCCGGAATGTCATAACTGTACGGCGAGAAATTGAGGGACAGGAGGGAATGACAGCGTGTGGGTACGTCAGAGTCAAGAGCTCTGGATGGAATGATTAGTGAGTACATACAAAGCCAACTGCATTTGTTTCTACTTACTCTGCTAACGTCTTTGAAGAGGGATTAGAGACAAAGGCAGTTCACTTTGCTTTTTTTCACTATTCATTCCAAAGGAGTGCTCGGGGCTCTTGCGTACCTGCGCGCTCTTGTCTTCTTCTCTCCCTCGATTTTCCGCCGTATGCTCCGTTTATCTTCTCGGAAAGAGTTCGTCCAAAGCCATAAGCGCGATCTAGCTTCCGCTCCTGCTCCTTGGACGTGCCTTTGAAGCGCGAGCGCTCGTTTTGCGTAAGAACGTTTCACAGCAGCGGTGAAGACAGCACGACTGCGTTGCGCTCGTGCTGTCTTCCGTAGCGTTTTCAGTTTACGATATTCCATAATCCACACAAATTAGATATTGAATACATTTAACCCCTGAAGCTGTTCTTTTAACCAATATCACTGGCAGTTGTAAAATGATCTTAACCCTTCTGACAACTGGGTTCACATGATTGACTTCAGTTTCTGAAAAATTACTTGCTCCACAAAAATGATGGACTTACTCTGTTTTCGAAATGCTGACTCAAGTCGTTTAGAGAGAGAGTCGGTTCTGTCCAGAAACCAGATACTCTGTCTCGTCGCATTTCGTCCAACTGAAACATAAAACAAAAATTGTGAAAGAAGTACTAACAAAGCGCATTATATACTTTGTGAGTTGCGTCGAATTAAATACATAAAAATAGATTCCACATCATTATCTATTAACTTTGTCTCTCAAAACTAGATGAAAATGTATTAGATCGTGAAGATTAAGAAATATTAAAAAGGTTATTTTTTTTTATTTTGTTGCCGGCAGAAATTTAATCTGGAAGGTAGTTTATAACTTGAGCGAAAAACAAGAGCTACGCTATTTTTCTAAACCCCTTATACAGGTAATTTCTAACTTGGCACCTCTTTGAATCTAGTCATATTGGTTTTGAAGAGGAGAAAAAATATGTATATAAAAAATACGATGGTGACTTGTTAAAAGATATCAACACTAAAGCGATAGAAGTCTGGAATACAAAAAAAAATACAATAAAAGTAGGAGACCACGATTACTTTTGTGTATATTTCAACACAAATCACCAAGAGCTGCAAACAGATGCGAGGAAAGTAAAACTGGCTGAAGTTGAGCTACTTGGTATGTCGGTGCAAAAGCAATTGTCAACTAAACGTTTGGGACAGAAACACAAAGAGAAGAAGCAGACATGTTTCTTCTTTTTGTGTTTGTTCCTAACGTCTAGCTGTCCTTTTTCTTTTGGAATGTAATACAGTAGAAATAATGTGTGTTATTTATTTCTTACGCGAATAAATATACCAACTTGCAATAGTAGCATAGAAACCACAAGTTAAAGTTGCCTTAAAAAATTTGAGTCATTTTCTAACATTTTATGTGCAACCTTATTTTCCTTGAGAAATTGGTTTGAAGTGGGTACACCTAAACTCCAAAAAGCATCTCGAGCGGCAACCCACGAGAAGTTGTTTTAAATGCAGGTCTTCATTCATTAGTTCAACAGTGTACGATAAAAGAATTACAGTTATTATTTAAGTAAAGAAATAATTGTTTTATTTTTAAATTGTCTTATATCACCTGACAATCTGATCATGACCTCGAGGTTTCCAAGGAACTAGATCCCTCATAAGCCAGAGCATTATACAAAAATTATGAAAGTGAGAGTTCTGTATGCACTTTCATCTGCGTCTTCAACTTGAAGTCGCTGCAGTATTAACCTTAGAGCTTTTGGTCACCATAGTTGCAAAAGGTCCAAGGAATTATTTTCTGTTTCACAGATAGCTTATAACGACGTGTGAAGATATGGTAAAAGTGCAGGCGAGATGGTGCGTATTAATCATGATGTTTAAACCCTGAGACTGGGAAGGAAACTTGAAAGTATATAGAAGGGACCAGTGGCGTCACAAGGGGAAAAAAGGGGGGGGGGGGGGTGCGGGACCGCCCCGAGTGCGGCGCTCAGGGGTTGCAGCTGGACAGTGAGAAGGGGGGAGGGCAAGCGGTTTCGTGGCGGGCCACGAGAGCTGGGTGGGGAGGGGTTGGGGGGCAAGGGGTGTCGCGGTGGGCCACCGCCCCGGGTGCCGCTGACTTCAGTGACACCACTGGAAGAGACGGAAGAAAAGTGACAGACAGGCGCCTCAATCATTTAGACGCTTGTCTGCCACCTTTATTCAGTCCCTTCCAATATATTTTAAGTGTGTCCTTCCCAGTCTCAGGGTTTAAACATCATGAATATAACGACGGCAGCCTGGCAGAATAATAAAAACAAGCAAGTATCAGAATACGCTGTCTTAGTTTGTCCCGACAGATTTTTCTTTCTTTTTCATGGTGGTCGTTGTTCACTCATGTACCAAACCATCTTCATTCAGCTCGTATTGCCACGCACGCCACCGAGCGAGTGCGTGCATGACCGAATGGTTACCGCGCTTGACTGTCGCGCGGAAGGTCTAGGCTCGATTCCAGTTAGGGAAATGTCCTTTTATTTATTCTTTAAAGTTGGCGTTCTCGTGAGGTTGAGAAAACTCTCGTCTGATCTAGTTCCGAATGATATACGCGCCCAAAGGTTCTACGCTGAATATTTCAGAAACCCACGAGGGTGCATAAGGGACTCCACATCCGACATGGCGAGCGGAGTCAGTCTCACTCCAGCGCTCAATCCTGCTGTTTCGCCGACATCGACGCCTGCGACGCTAACTTACTTTTATTTTTTTGGCACAAGTTCGCCCCATTAAACGTTTAGTTTCTACAGTTATTCTTCGCCTCATCATTTGTTGTTCGTGCCATTTTGGTGGAAGTGCGGGGTAGTGCATCCTATGCCCATAAAGCATACCCCTCTGAATACATCCCGGCCAAGTGAGGTGCTCAGCCCCGGAAGGCTACCCTTTGCCGAAGACGCCAAAGCCCGAGCAAGCCGTCGCATCCAGGGCCTGCCCCCAGGGTTTGGTGAACTGCCAGAACCATTGAAGAAAGCCCAGTCCTCGTAAACTCCGGTGAACCCTTCCGTCTTTTTCGTGCCTGTCACTCAACCGTACACCGACACCCTTCAATGGCGACGTCCATGAATACGTGGAAGAGTGACTTCATCACTACGAACGCGTGGCACGTCACAACAAATGGACAGCTGAACAGCGCCTGCAAAACCTCTACTTTTTCTTAGAGGAAACTGCGAGGCGCTGGTTTGAGAACCATGAGGCTTACCTTACCTCATGGGATACCTGCAAGGCCGAACTCAAGACGACTTTCGTGAACCAGCAACAACGACAGCGACGGGAAGACCTTCTGCAAGTAAAGACCCAAGGCCCCAACGAAACAGTCACCAGCTTCGTTGAAGACGTCCTCCGCCCGAGCAACCGCGCCGACCCACAGGCCACCGACGAGGAAAAGCTGCGGATTCTGATGAGAAGGGTGAAGAGCGACATCTTCGGCGGCCTTGTTTGTAACCCACCAACTACTGTCAACGAATTTTTTGCCGAGGCAACGAATATCGAGCGTGCATTGTCGGTCCGAGCCAGCCACTACAACCGACTCGCCGGCACGACTGTTGCTTCGACTTTGGCATCTCTCCAATTCAACCAGGGCGGCATCAGCGCGATAACCCACAAGAAATTGTCCGGGACGTCGTTAGGGAAGACATCCGGAACATTCTACCCACTGCTAACCGTCCCGGCTCAATTTCCATTGCCGAAGTTGTTCGAGTAGAGGCTCAGCGAGCCTTCCAGCCAGAAGCTCACGTCACCGTGGCAGCACCGGACGAGCCCCCTCTGACCTACGCCGCAGTAGCTCAGGGGCCGGAGCCAGCTACCCGCAGTATTCGACGCCACCTCGACGTGACCTGCCAGCGCCGCAGCTCGTCCGCAAACTCCGCACCGAACAACCAGCGCCTCGGAAGACGGATGTGCGGCGTATGGCCAATCGACGACCGCTGTGTTATCAATGCGGCGAGGCCAATAACGTCTACCGGAAGTGCCCGTACCGACAAATGGGCCTGCAAGGTTTTGCGCCGAGCGACCCGCGACCCGGCCTTGGGGAGCGGCCAAGGAACATTGAGGTGCACCTCCGATGACCCCTGTCCCCGGTGCCGACTCTACCCCGAGATTCCCGTTCGCCTTCGCCTCGCCGTGCGCTTTTGCCCTTCCGCTGTTCTCGTCGGGACAGCCTGTCCCCGCTATCTCGTCGGGAAAACTAAGTGCGGCAACGCCTGGAGGTGGCGTTGCCGAATACGACCGAAGTAAAGAGCCTCCAAAAACGCCACGCATCGCAACGTCGCCCCTGCAATGGTTCCCAAAAACATAAACGTTGTTATCGACGGCCACGACGCATCGGCACTCGTAGACACCGGAGCAGACAGTGGGAGGCTCTCTCGCCGCCTTCAAAAAGCCACGACGCAGTGGGATGGACCTCAAATACGCACCGCCAGAAGACACCTCATTACACAAGCCGGGAAATCAACTTCTCGCGTCGAGATCCACGGCGAGACCTAACCTGTGAATTTCGTCGTTCTGCAAGACTGTGCGACGGATGTTATCCACGGAATAGGCTTTATCTGCGAGTATGGCGCCGTCATCGACCTCGGGGCAAACCAGTTGACGCTGCGAAAGCCTGTTCTGCCGCCGGTGGAGACCAACACAACGTCAGCTGCGATTCGAGTTTTTGCCGATCGTGTGAACCTGCCACCGCGGTCCAGTGTTTTCGTAACCGCCATAACCGGAGCCGCCATGCATGGTGAAGCTCTTCTAGAAGGAAGCGTCCAGCTGCTCCTTGAAAAAGGAATTGGCGTCGCACGAGGCTTAACGGATCTCCAAGAAGGACGTACACTGTTCTCGTGACAAACTTTTGAGATTAGCCGCAGCACCTCACGAAGGGTACCACCATAAACCACGTCGAGGAGCTTCAGGCTCCAGCCGTGGTCACCGCAATCTCTGAGGAAACCTTGTCGTCACAGCAGAAGAGTACGCCGCCGCCGCAGCTCGACATCGACCCCAAGCTCCCAGCTCCAAAGCTCCGGCAACTGGTTGATCTCCTCTCTGAATGCAGTGACTGCTTTGCCACGTCGTCGAAAGTTCGCCAAACACCAATGGCGAAACATCGGATTGCTACCGACGACGACGCGCTCCCTGTCCACCAGTCGCCGTACCGAGTCTCCTTAAAGGAAAGGGAGGTGATTCAAGAGAAAGTCCAGGAAATACTCGACGATGACATCATTCAACTCTCAAGCAGTCCGTGTGCGTCCTAAGTCGTCTGTGTAAAGAAGGAGGGAACCCTGGGGTTCTGCGTGGACTATCGTCGACTGAACGCTGTGACTAAGAAGGACATTTATCTGCTCCCCAGTATCGACGATACGTTACATTGACTGCAACACTCCCGATATTTTTCGTCGATAGACGTGAGGAGTGGCTGCTGGCAGATTGAAGTCGACGAACGCGACCGCGAGAAAACTACCTTCGTCACTCCCGACGGACTTTACGAGTTCAAAGTGATGCCGTTCGAACTTTGTACAGCACCAGCCACCTTCCAGCGTGTTATGGACACCGTGCTGGCAGGTCTGAAATGGCAGAGCTGCCTTGTCTACCTGGACAATGTCGTGGTAGTTTCATGGGATTTCGACAAACACCCGAGACGACTTTGAGGCGTGCTTCAAGCCATCAAGACCGCCGGCCTGTCACTCAAGCCAACAAAGTGTCGGCTCGCCTATGGGAAACTGAAGCTCCTTGGCCAGGTTGTGAACAACCAAGGTATTCTCTCTCACCCCGAGAAGACCCGCGCCCTAGCTGCCCTTACGCCGCCGTTTAACAAGAAGGCCGTGAGAAGATTTCTTGGACTCTGTGCCTACAACAGACGGTTTGTTCGGGACTTCGCCAAGCTGTCCGCACCGCTAACGCACCTCACAAAGGACACCATAAAGTTTGAGTGAACAGAACACCAGCGGTCATTCATTGAGCTCAAACGAAGACTCCAGACGCCCCCAATTCTTGGTCATTTCGACCAGTTCCCTGAAACAGAAATCTACACGGACGACAGTAACACCGGACTTGGCGCGGTACTAGTCCAAAGGCAGGACGGGGCAGAGCGAGTCATCGCATACGCGAGTTGAACGCTGTCTTAGGCGGAAAGAAACTACTCAACGACTGAAAAAGAGTGCCTCGCTGTCATCTGGGCATAACAAAGTTCCGCTCATATTTGTATGGAAGTCCTTTTCGCGTGGTGACAGACAACCACTCGCTCTGCTGGCTCGTGAATCTGAAGGACCCCTCCGGGCGCATCGCCCGGTTGAGCTTACGACAGCAGGAGTTCGTCATGACCGTGGTGTACAAGTCCGGCCGGAAGCACAATGATGCCGACTGCCTGTCAGGGCCCCAGTCGAGGCCGGTTCTGCCTGCACCAAAGACGACGACGATGAGTGTTTCCTCGGTGCTCTGGATGTCAGCAACATGACAGCACTCCAACGAGACGACCCTGAGCTGCGAGCACTCATCGAGCACCTAGAGGGACAAGGAAGCGCTGTTCCCCGCGTTTTTGTACGAACACTGCCAACCTTCTCCATCCGACAAGGTGTGCTCTACAAGAAGAACTTTAGCGAGAACAACACGGCGTGGCTGTTGGGAATCTCTTCCAGTCTTCGAGATGAAATATTTCAAGCCTGCCACAATGACCCGACGGCGGAACACCTTGGCTACAGCAGGACTCTTGCCAGGATACGCGAAAAGTACTACTGGCGCAAGCTTGCGAAGACAGTCCACCACTACACCCGATCTTGCCACGAGTGTCAACAGCAGAAGAAACCACCGACTAGACCGGCAGGACCTCTTCAGCCTATTGCGTCACCATCTGCCCCGTTCCAGCAAATCGGAATGGATTTACTTGGATCATTCCACCCATCGACGCAACCAAACCAATAGATAATCGTCGTAACCCATTATCTATTTAGCTATCTCACACGGTACGCCGAGACGAGAGCCCTTCCGTCAGGTACGGCTGTTGAATTCGCCAAGTTTTTCATCGAGTCCATTGTCCTCCGGCACGGCGCCCCCGAAGTCCTCATTACAGGCCGTGGAACATCGTTCATGGCTCAGATGACGCAAGATATCATTCGCCTCAGTAGCACCAGCCACCGTCGAACCACTGCGTACCATCCGCAGACAAATGGACTAACGGAAAGGCTAAACAAAACTATTGGCGAAATGATCTCCATTATGTCGACGGAGAGCACAAGACGTGGGACGAGGTGTTACCCTGCGTGACGTTTGCTTACAACACGGCGGTGCAAGAGACCCCAAGAGTAACACCGTTTCAGCTGGTGCATGGCCGAAAAGTAACGATCATGCTCGACGCGATGCTGCCCGGCGAACCAGCTGACGATGGGACCCAGAACGCCCAGGTTGTTGCTAAACGAGCTGAAGAAGTTCGCCAGCTCGTCCGACTCCGGATTCAAGATCAACAAGGTGCCGACGGTACCCGGTACAAGCCTCGTCAGATGGACCTTCGCCTCAAGCCCGGAGACCGTGTGTGGGTATGGACCCCGATACGACGACGCGGTCTAAGCAAGAAACTCCTGAAGCACTACTTTGAATCCTACAAACTGCTTCGTAGACTCGGGGATCTGAACTACTAGGTGATGCCCGAGGGAACACGGCCTTCATCGCACCGCCCTCCACGACCGGAAGTCGTCCACGTCGTGCGCCTCAAGCCGTACTACGATTGATAGGACTGTGAACTTCGTTTTTGTACTCCGCTAGGTAGGTCTGTGTTTTACAAGCCTCCGTAGTTTGCCATTATTGGGGTATGTTTTTCTAATTCATTTCCCGACAAGTTGCATCGAGACTATGCTTGTTTTAAAGGGGGGAGTAATGCCACACGCGTCGTCGAGCGAGTGCGTGCGTGGCGGGATAGTTACCGCTCTTGACTGTCGCGCGGAAGGTCTAGATTCCATTCCAGTCAGCGGAATGTTCTTTTTTTTTTTATTTTAAATTGGCGTTCTCGTAAGTTCTAGAACATTCTCGTCAAATCGAGTTCCGAATGTTCTATGCCGAATGTTCCGGAAACCCGTGAGGATACATAAGTGACTCCAGATGCCGGGCGGAGTCAGTCTCGCTCCAGCGCTCGATCCTGCTGTTTCGCCGACATCGACGTCTGCGACGCTAACTTACTGTTATTTTGTTTCGGGCACAACTTCACCCCATTAAATGTTCAGTTTCTTCAGTTATTCTTCGCCTCATCATTCGTCATTCGTGACAATATAAGGCTCCGCTCTTCTTTTATAACTTTTTTGTTTCCGTTTTGTTTGTGAGTTGGTGTTTTTGCATACTATCGTGCGCTCCCGACGTTCCATGAACTGCACTTTGATAACTGAATGCGGCTGAATGGCAATGTTTCTAAATGCCCGTAATGACTAATTCATTATGTCCTTTCTATTATTCCTTTAATCTACGTAAAAAAGCCAAGTTTTCATTTTTTTATGTTCTCAAGCCGCTCCACGACTTGCGGCTGAGTCGGTCGCGACCCATACTTTGGAAAACAAAAAGGGACATGAAGGATATAAATGGGAGAGTCTGCCGAGTACCATACATAAATGGATTCCGAAGTAAATAAATTCCGTAATTTAACTTCATCCTACGTTTAAAGTCGGTATGCAAAAAATGTGTTTCGCAGCAGTCTTCTAGGTTTTTCGGTTGAGGTGGCAGTTTTTTTTCTTTAGTTATAATGTGTCATTTTTTTTAACTCTGTCATTTTTATGTGATGGTGGGTACTTCTTGGATTTATTGTTTTTTCCCCTCTTCATTGCAATCAATCCCCTGAGATACCTAAAGTAGCATTACGCAAGTTTTCACGCTTCCTGCCCCTGGCGTGAATCAGCGTTTATGTCTTAGCCGGTCTCCCTTGGCGTAGTGGTAGAATGTCGAGCTCCCAATCATGGGGTCGTGGGTTCCATTCACATTTGGGCGCCGTTATGAATTTCGTTCTTACTTCTAAATTTACCACACTTGTGTACAAGTTTTCCTCTCAAGAACGTTTTGTAACACGTTTCGTAGCGTTCCGTCAGGCTTTAGTGGGGGATCCCTGCCCAAAGTACATGCTAAAATGAGCGCAATCTATGAAACCTGTCAAAAACACTCTGGTCTTTGTTTTTTTTTTTTTTTTTTTTGTTTAAAGATATGGTTAGCGTTCCGGACCAGGTGCCAAAGTTAAGAAATAACCGCTATGTAATTGAAAAGTTATGGGATTTTAAGAAACCTTCAGTGTGAAACTGAAACCATTTCTTGTAGCTGACATCATTCATCTCCATGTATTTTGTGATCTTCGTCGGCCGCCATTTTCCATTTAAAAATTTCAAAAATCTGTTAAGCATTTTAAAGTAAATAAATGCAAGCCTTCAAAATGGAGCATCTTACTTGTACAGCGCTGCATTTGGGTAGAATCTGAGTGTTTGGCGATGCGTTGCTTTTGTTCGCGGTGAAATAAACACTGTATATTTTTTGTCCAACAAACGTTGTACTTAGTTGCCCGCTAAGCTGACAGGGCGGTGGAAGAGACGTGCTTACCAGACTAATTGATCGCCTGTGTTTTGTTGCATCACCCCTCTGTCTGCGCTTCAATACGCGCAGAAAGCGTGGTCAGTGGTGCAAAACCGACGGTTGAATTGTTCAACAAAGCTGTAGCTTCCACATCCCCGCCCGCTTTGGGGTCAACGAAGTATAGTAGCCGCTACATTAATAATTCCGACCATGCTAAAAATTAGTCGTTCGTTCTCAACATATACAAGACAATAGTAAGCGTCTGGCTTTAATTTTGCTCTAGTTACTCCAGAGGGCTTGATACCATGATATTTTAAAAGCGATCACTAATACTGCTTTATGAGCTTTCGATAAATGTCTGTTACATTGTCGCTTCGTAATATAACGGAAGCCAAAAACGAAGACACCTTACCTTAGCCATAGCTTTTTCTGCGTAAATGATGCTCCTCGCAATGGTTTCGAGATCTTGCACTTTATTGTTGAGCAAGAGAATAGTATTTTTTATCAAATATTTATACTCGGTTTCGATTTTCATAGCTCTCCTTTTGCCTATTCCATGGTTTGGCCACTCTCTCCACGGTAGCGCATACGATGAGGATGTAGTGAGCTGCAAAAGGTTATTTATTTAGTTATGTATTTATTGATTTATATACTTGTTTATGTATTCATTTTTTGTTGCTTTTATTTTTTTGTTTATTGTTTTTTTTTTATACTTTGAAGGCTTTAGAGTAAATTAATTACCCAAATGTCGACGACGATTATATCAAGAAAATTTTCAAAATAAAAGAAGTTCTCGGAATTTGTGGGAAATAACCAGACTTGTGCCTATCTCAACTAGTCTACTCAAGATACTGTATTTCAAATACCTTTGGAAGTATCTCGGTATCTTGCAAATACTTTTGATCGAGAGTATTTGATACTCTATTTTAATTACATTTCTGAGTATCTTGTACTCATGATCTCAAATACATTTTTGAAATTCCGCCATTTTCCGAGTTTTTCGGTATGAAGTGGCGTGGGCGAAGAACGAGCAAACGTGAACATTCTTTTGAGCAACCAAATCCTGTTGCTTGCTACGATTAGCTACGGTGACTTTGATTGAGTTCGTGAAAACATCTTTTTTTTTTGCCAAATGTGACTCATATTTCAACCCCAAGTTCGTACAATGAAGGTTTTTTCTTCGTCTTCCTAAATGTGCCTTTTGTTTCCTAGAGTTTCCCCAAAAAATCTCCAAACAAACGGGGTGGTTTTACGGAAGTAAAGATTGCCATACTGAGGCGCAACGCAGACCGGGAAACAACCCACGACAACAATGCAGACTTGAGTGTCAAGAAAATAACAAATGAAAGAAAATGAGAAGTGGACCCAAACAAAAAGACATTTTTGTTGTGCTTGTTGTATATTTGACCCCGCTACAGCAAAACGTCGTGGTTTTTTTTTTTTTTGTTTCCTTTCTTTTTGTCGTCGGTCCGTCACTTATTGCTCTCGCGAACACTGTCTGTAAACGAACATTGATAAGCAGAGAACAGGACAGGAAATGAACTACGTGCTGGATGACCACTCAATATGCCAACAAAGCGTCCCCCAACATTGAGTGACTTTCTGAACGCAACCTTCTTGAAGAAGGTGCGACCACTGCCGCGGCTATTATGTGGGTTATCTTTGATAATCCATTCACTCATATCCGTATCCCAAGTTCGTTTATAGTGAACTCCCCATATAGGGAATAGGGATTGTAGTCAAATGATGCTTCTAAGGTGCGCCGAGGCGCTCTGTCCCGTTTGTTGTCCCCACACCTCGGTGTTTACCCAACATAAGGTCTGTACACATGCCCACAGGCCTTGTGGGAATGTACATGTCATCTCCTTCAATAGAGCATGGGGCACAGTGTAATCTAAAAATACTAACAATAAACGAAGTGACGTTAAGTGCCGGATCTCTCACGAAGGCAGTCGTCAGAGAATGCGAGCTTGACCCTTCGGCTTTTGTGCTGAGCTGGGTACCTTCACTTTGCATGCTGCCTGCATTTTTCATGCAGGCCGGAGTGGTAACAAAAGAGCCCCTCCTCCCACTCACTGGAGAACATGAACTCCAGCCCAACGCTGACACCGCATTCGGTCATGTCAGCCGAGCGCTGCAGTCATTGTATTTGTTGCCCCCATTCGTCAAGTTCTAAAGTTAACCGCTTGGGGCGCCACAGTCTCATCTTCTCCCCAATAGCTAAACTGACATTTTTTTTTTCTTTTTTTCCCGAAAATGTTTTGTAACATGTATCAGTGATATTGCCACGCGCGTTGTCGAGCGAGCGCGTGGCCGAATGATTGCCGCGCTTGGCTCTCACACGGAGGCTCCAGGTTCAATTCCAGAGGGCGGACTCCTCTTTTATTTATTCTTTCAACTTGACATTTTCTAAGTTTGAGAACCTTGTCTGGTCGAGTTACGAATGTTCTAAGCGCCGAACGTTCTACGCCGTATGTTCCAGAAACCCACGCGAGTACAAAAGGTGCTCCGCGTGGTGGTCCGGAGTCAGCATCGCCCCAGAGCTCGATCCTGCTGTTTCGCCGACATCGACGCCTGCGACGCTAGCCTTACTCTATTTTTTTTTTTTTTTGGAGGGGGCAATAGTTCGCTCCATTAAACGTTTAGTTTCTTCAGTTATTCGCCGTCTCATCATTTGTCATTCGTGACAGTATCCTGCTTCTTATAGTATGACTGCCTAAAATAGACCTACGATGTTGTTGTTTTTTTGTTTTTGCTGTTTTGTGTTGTTGCGTGCTAATAAACCATTCTGATAAACCAGATTTGCGCAGCTGTATAATTGTCGTTGTGAATAACGTCGATACAAATTAGGCCATGTGGAAGTATCTTCAAAAGCAATTGAATTACATTTTAATTATTGGTACTCTGCTCAAGATACTTTGCAGTGAAAGTAACTTGAGTAGTATTTTAAATACTTTATGAAGCAAGTATTTAGTAACTTAACTTAAATACTTTTATCGAGTATTTTGTCCAACACTGAAAATTACTAATCACCACAATTTCCTAAGAGCGATTCTGAAGAAAATGTTTTATTTAAATTTCAGTCCTTCTGCTGTCACTGCTATCAAATAGAGACTAGATGTCGCAGGCAGTCGAAGCACACTAACTAGGGAAAAAATGCACAGTGTGTAAACAACCATAAGAAAAAACAAACATTGTGAACGTAAAAGTTCAGGGCGCACACATTTTGACAAAAAAAAAGTAAAAATCATACTCTCTCGGATTCATACATTGTACGGAGTTCATTGTATTTTTAGGTAAGTAAATAAAAATGCACAAGCTCATAACGATTTAATAGGGGCGGTAGTATATAACGTAAGCGATCTTTTCCATGGTTCGAGGTAGGTGTAGGCACTACCCAATTTTCTGTCTTGTTGAAGGACTAGTTATGTTCTTTATTTGAAGATGAGCCAAATCACATGTGTTATTGATATTCTTTCGTGTTTCTAATTTAAACCGCAAACTTGATCGATATTTATACAAGATGAACATCCAATCACGTGGGAGCGGTAAGACAAGTTTGTTCTTGGCGCTCCATAAGGCACGTTGTAAATATGCCGGAGACATTTTTTTTTTTATGTGTATAATACATAAACGCATTGTAGGTTTGAAAATGTTGTTGTTCCCCACACAAATCGACAACAGTTTAAATGAGAGTAAAGAAGCGATTTATAAAGGTGTAACATAGCACTCGTGATCTGAGATATTTTAGTTATAATATGGTTTATGTTGCTAGCCACGACATAGTGGCCAAATATTCGAGACCAAGGCACTTAAACTTTTCAACAATTGTTATAGAACATGAATTTAAGGTGATGATTTCTGCACTGGAACTGGCTTTTTTGGTGTGTATATTTCTTTGTCCGAATATAACTGCATTTGTTTTTGCTTAGTTTATCTGCATAGAGTAAGACACCGACCACTTTTTCAGTGCTTTCATTCCAAAATTACATTTGTCTACCAGTTCATAAATGTCATTACCAGCAAAAAGAAATGCTTGCATCGTCCGCTTATATAGTATATTTGGCAATAGGGATGATATTTACGATGCCATTAAGATAGATGTTGGAGGGGGCCTTAGTATATTACTCCGAGGCACGCCACAAACGGCGGGTTGAACCTTGGAGAACATATGATTTGTTTGAGCATCTGGCGTTTTAGCAGCTTACGTCTTTAAAAGCAGCAACACCTGCCCACAAATACTTCAGCATTCAAGCTTTTTTTTTTAACAAAATAGTATATGATTTATCAAATTGAAATTCTTGGAATAATGAACAAAAATACCAACAACCATGGCTTTGCTTTCGAACTGTGTGAGTATGTATTATTTTGTTCAGGTTGTGCCAGTTCAATTAATTTGTTGTTGTTGTTGTTGTTTTTTTGTTGTTTTTTTTACGGAAGCCACTTGATGTGAGGTTAACAAGTTACATCTATTGATGATGTTTGGGTCATGACTGCAAATTCTTTTTCAAATAATTTTAGAAAAAAAAACAGGCAGCATAAAAACTGGCCTATAATTAGACAGATTATTTCGCTCTCCCTTTTAATGAAGAACAGTTATTTCTGCTACTTGCATTTTTTTCTGGAAAAGCAGCAGTTACTAAACACGGATTAAATATATTAGGAATAATCTGTGCAATGATATGAACTACATGTTTCACAAACTTTATTTGTAAGCCGTCGATATCGCTGCTAATAATGCTTTCTTTTATATTGGTGATCACAGTTATCACCTCTTCCTATGCAACAAGATGCAAAAACATAAATTTTTTTTCCTAGATTTACATAATCACAAGTGCCAGGCGAGGCACCGCCAACAGGCAGTCTCGTAAAATAAATTATTTAATGCGCCAGATACGTTTTTTAGATAATTATTTTTTATTGACTTGCAATCTTGAAAGAGGGTCATGTGAGTGACCGCGATTCAGGACTCTATTTAATCTGGCCCAGAGCACGTCACGCCTACCGTTCTTACCGTTTATAAATGAGGAGTGATATTTCGCTCGCGCAATTGTACTTTGTTATTTTGTTTCTATGCCGCTTTAAAATGGTCAAATCAATGGGTGGGCGCGCATTTAGAAATTTTTTTTCATTTTCTTTTTTACGTAATTTAGGCGTGATCCACGGCTTAGAATTTTTTTCTGGTTTACCTACGCACTTTTACGGGGAAGTTAGTACAATTTAAATGTTTAAGACTGCTCAGAAACGTGTTATAAGCCTCATTTGGCTCTTTCAAATGGCCCATATAGCTCCAATTGGTAAGCAATATTGCATCCAAGAACGCATTAGGTGTTGTATCTGTAACTGATTGGTGAAGTTGGGAGATTTGTTTTCTACTAGCCTACTTTTTTCCACGCTAAAGAGCACTGGAAGATCAACACTAATACAGCGTGGTATAACTCCTGCTTGAGAATCTGATAGCACAGAGTTTGTAATAAGCAAATCAAGAATAGATTGACAGTCCGCTGTGTCCCTTGTTGATGTCTTAATTACATTACCAAATATATTTGATAATATAATTGTGTCAAAAATTCTGGCTGGCGGGCTGTTTTTACTCATATCTATAGTAAAATCTCCTCCTGCTATTAAGATTTTTTATTTTTGATCACAAATGCACGAAATATATAGTAGAAATTGAAGTAGAAAGTAGAAGTAGAGAGTAGATACACAAAGATAGTAGAAATAGAGATATTAGAAAGTACGAGGGGCGTTCATAAAGTTCATATTATCGGAACAAAAAATTAAAAAAAAACGGAACAAAACAAGCATCAACATGAGCGCGCGTCCCTCCAGCTTCCGCACAATATAAACATCGCATGTTATAGTAGCTCGGAACGCCGCTAGGGAGTCGAAACTAAAATGGCACCGCCCGTCGGTGCCAAGCACACGCAGTGATCCGTTGTTTTCATTTGAAGGGAAGCAATGCGAAGGACATTCATTCTAATGTGGAAGCGTTGTTCGGGGACAACACTCCAGTTTATGACACTTTGGTTAAACGGCACAGATGCTGCCAGTGGGCCAAATAAGAGGAAAGCATTTCAAGGACGGCGACCAAGTGATTGCTCAAGTGGAGCGATTCCTGAACACTCAATACGGGGAGTTCTATAACAATGGCTACCGGCATGTGGTGAATCGCTGGAAAAAGTGGGTAACTTTTGGTGGCGAACATGTAGACAACGTCTCAACTCCTACTCGAGTTTGACTGCTGAATCTCTATTCCTTCGTGACAATAATACGAACTTTATGAACGCCCCTCGTACGAACGCCCCTCGTACAGGACCAAGCGGAACAACAATTAATAACTTAATACCAAAGAAAAAAAAAGATATACCAATAATCATAATTACCCACAAGATTCTCCAAGCTCGTTCCAATGCCATGGTTCAGCTGCCTCCCTGTTTTTCTTTTTAATTGGCTTTAGGAACTAAAGAAACGTTTGGCCAATTACGGCCCTCGTTTTTTTTATATTATATTGGATTAAACCGGTTCTACCCTCAGGTGGTGCAGGTAGAGGGAAACAATTTATTTCCCTTTTTTTTAGCTCTCACTTAGAAATTGAGTAGATTGAGTAGAATTCAAATGCTTTTGAAACATTCTCTGTTTGGTAATTGATAGAAAACAAAAAGTAGTTCATAATCAGGAGTAATAACATTGTAACAATCAAGTAAAGTGCATTGAATATTGTATTAAAGTAACAACGCAACCCCGCCACCTCGGCCGCTGGTCCTGTTTAAATAATAGGCTCTATAATTTGGTAGTAGAACATCAAATTTGATATTCGATTCTCAACATTTTACTTTTTTTCGTAACTATTCAGCACTACGTGATTCGAGTTCCTTTGAGCTCAAATTTTACTATTCCGATATTACTACCATTAAATGATTGTACAACTAGTGACACGGGAAAAACTCTTCACCGTCACATTAAAACTATGCCTAACACTAAAGACTCTGCAGCATCTTCTATATCATCAATAGGGAGTATTCACTGGCGGCCATAGCTGTGTGCTCGGCTGCGGAGCGCGTGCTGAACGCGAGCTTCCACAGTTCTTTCGCCACGTGCATTCCGCACCACCAAGATTGCCTGTCTTGGCAGCCTATTAATGCGAGCTCGTTCTGAGCATGCGCTCTAAACAGTGACCTCAAATATGGCGGCCAGTGAATACCTCCTATACATTCTGTTAAAATATTGGACCGCCGATCCCGAGGTATGGTTCGCCCAAGTCGAAAGCCCATTCTCCAGCAACCGGATAATCTCACAAATTCGCATGTTCCACTACGTGGTCGCCGCTCCTTTACCGTTAGTCGCTAAGTACAAGGCTCGGTCCTTGTCCTGACAGCAACAAACACTGTAATTTTTTTATTTCTTTACGTTGATATTTTTTTTATGGCGATGCGGGCTGCTAAAGGCATATCTCTTGAAGTCTTGTTCCTAAGCGACGATAGAGAGTTAAGCAAATCGGATACTTGAAGTAAACAATAAAAAAGGAGACGTTCACTAATTGTAAAGCATTCACAAAAAAAAAAAAAAAAAAAAAAAAAAACGTAAGTCACAAGCCGCCTACGACAAAAGATTCGCGGGCACAACACGGGAGCACAAACCAAGTTAGCTCGACACGAGAACGTTCACAACTCAACCCTGTTTTGGCTGTTTCGGTCGTCGTTTTGGTTGAACAGTGATTGGACGGGACAGGTGGCGGCCAGGGAGCTGCCACCTGTTCCGTTTAATCACGGTTTATAGCAAGTCCCGTTCGCGTACTGGCAGCGGCGTGCCCCCAACGAATCCGACGAGAAGTCACTCTTCCCCCTTGGATCCTAACGAGGACCCCCCACTATTTCAAAATTGAAAGTGGGAATACGACCCCTTCTCTGGCCTGGGCCCGTTCTCTCGAAGCGCTAACCGGCCGCAGTACCTAGGAGAGGGATTTTGAAATCACGTGACTGGCTCGGTAGGGATGCGGGGAAACATGGCGGTGCACCGGTAAATGAGCGCCGCTCGCTTAGGAACTAATATGTCGCTGTAGCTGCAATATCGGGTGCGTTAGTCAGCAACGAATGGTGCAGGAGGCTTTCGCTTTGCCTTACCTGACTTAAATCGCAAAGAAGTGAGCAATGACCTCGCCGCATTTTTTAGATAGTCTTTTGATTCTGGCCATTCCTAAGCCTAAATGAACGCGATAATTGTCGGCATGGCAACTTCTTTGGAAAGTGGATTGCCTTGACTCAATCGGCCGGGTATTGATAGCACAAAAATGCAGACGGCGTCCCAATAGACATTTTTCTAAATTACCCAAGCATCGAGGAGAACGCTGAAAGCGTAATTCCACGGTCCGCGCGCGCTAGCCTTTCTCTTATAAAAGGTTCGAAGTAAATAATAATAATAAGGCTTTGACGAACGCGCGTGCAAGGCAAAATTTGTTTTAGACTTTTTGTTTTAAAACAATTACTACTGCAGACGCCAGCACGTGCAACGCGTATAGCTACACTCGCAGCATGCGCCTCGGTGCTTGAAAAATTTAGAAAAAGGTCTATTGGGACGCTGTCTGCTTTTGTGTGCTATCAATACCCGGCCGATTAATTTACATCATTTCTACTGTCGCTTCATTTCCTACTGCGCTTATATATATACTTCAAATGCTGACCAATCTAGTCAAAGGCGTCAACACCACTTCCATTTCACTTTAGTTGTCCTTGGAAACTCTCCAAGCTTCTGAAAAAGTCAAACAAGCACAAGCCAATGCCACTTTTCCGTTTCATCCAAGACCGAATGCCCCACTCAACGTTATGGTTGACTCCTCAAACTCGGCCGTAGGCGCAGCTTTGAAATAGTTCATTGGAGCGGTCGTTCACCCCATGTTGGTCTTCTAAAGAAAAAAACTGGAACCTGCAGAAGGCCGCTACAGCACCTACGGCCGCGAGCTCCTCGCTATCGACCTGGCCATAAAAGGCTTCAAACACTCCTTAGAAGGTCGAAATGGTTTTATACTCACGGACCACAAACCTCTCGCATACGCCTTGAAATCATTCAGCGATCTAATCATGCACAGACATCCGTTATGCCAAGGGATCCCTTGCGTTGCATCCACCTTTCATTGCAATGCCTCTCCATCAACCGTTGACTTCAATTATCTGGCTGTTGCGCAACTAAACTGCAATCACATTCGTTTTTTTTTTTCGGTTTCTTCTTTAATTGGCTGCAGCTCGAAGATATCACAATAGCACATTATGATCAGAATATTCTCTATGATGCCTTCGCTGGTGTGCTGCGGCGTGTCGTATCCTTCTGCATTTCGCCGTAAGATGTTTTACATACTGCAACTGTAGATCCACTGGATACGTGCGACACAACGTATGGTCACTCAACGTTTTCTTTGGCATGGCATCATAAAAGGCATCAGGGAGTTCTCACGAACCTGTATAGGCTGCCAAAAATCAAACATTTTTCGACACACATCGCCTTCATTTTTATGTCGAATTCGCGCGGTCAATTTTCGGCAAGTTATTTTGCCGGAAAACCGGCAATAGTGTTCCCGTGGTCAGTTTCCGGCGAGTGTGCACCGTTCGTGTGGTGGTCCTACGACAAGCACCGGCAGCTTTCCGGCGGTTTTCCGGCCCTAACTCCGAACGGCCGTGAGAGCGGGCGCAAGACACACCCCAGACTATATCCGGTGTCGTCACCTCCGAAATAGGAGAGGAAGTCGGTGAGGAAACAATTAGCGATAGAAGGAAACTGCACTGAAGTCACTTCAGCCGCCAATACTCGAGTCACTTCAAGCCGTTGGGACAATACCACGAGAAAAACGGGGACATGGATGATGTTGGTGACAGCCTCTCGCTACTCGGTGACAGTCTTGCGATAAAGCGCCGAAGTAAACTGCCACCGATTGGCGTTTTATGTTCAGGTGCTGAGGGTCACGCGGTGTGACGCTGGAGCATTTCTGTTTGCCGGTGCCGCCGCCTCGGTCTCTCTGGCGATTAACCACCCGAATTAGCCATAGGAATACTCACTACCCGCCACCTGGTTTAATAACGTTTACAATGATATGCAATAAAAATAACTTTAATTCCGTCCTCAGTTGATGGCGGCGGTCGAGGAAAAAAAGATGTCATGTATAGCTTGACGTGTCCTCGACCGCCTACAGGACCCAGAGGCAGCCGCAAGAGTGAGGCAAAGTAATAAAAAAACAATACGCATACATACACGTAATCAAATTTAGAATACAGAAGGACTAAGGTATTCCTAGTATGTTTTGGTCCGGTAAAAATGACAAATGCTCGTAATAGAAAAGAAGTGTTCGGATATCTTTTAGGAACAATATATTTGAGTCTATATTTTTTTAGACATATATGTTCAGCAATTTTCGAATAGTGTAATTTAGCATTTGTGCGCATTTCTGTGTAATTAATTATTTTGACTCCATGTTTCTAACCCCAAAAACGCGAGACCTGCAATGAGAAAAACATATCAGTATTTCTCACGGAAAAAACTAAACTTAATCATCAGGAGAGTTAATACATTTTATGTTTAAATTAATAGTTACAATGTTATTTACATATGCCTATGTATATTAAAAATAAAAGTACTTAATATACTACCTTGTAGTACACCAGTATAAATAGGCTTAAAAACGGCGGAATTCGCATTCATATTAACATACTGCCAACGGTGGTCTAAGTAGGACGCCATCAGTTGTGAAGCTTGCCCGCGAATACCGTACGTGTCTAATTTTGATAGTACAATCTTATGATTTAGGCACTCGAAGGCTTTTGTAAAATCTACGAAAGCTCCAAGAACCTTTTTTTTTTCTTCAAAGCTTTGTGAGATAAATTCTTTTTTGAACGTGTAATGCCGCCTCAGTTGACGTATGCTTTATAAACCCAAACTCTGAAGCAGTTAAGAAATTAGTCAAACGCTCGTGAAGTACTTTTTAAGAGCCTTCGAGAACACCGGCAATATTGAGATTGGTCTGTAATTACCCATATAATTTACGCTTCCCTTTTTGTGTAGCACAGACCCTTTAGCTATCTGCATCCTCTTAGTAAATGTATCTGTAGTTAGTGAACAAAACAATTTTCAGATACTTGCAGACCAGGAGGTGAAAAAAAAATTAAAAAACAACACCATTACAGTAAGAAGTATTGGGCCAATGGAAACAGAACATTGACTACATGCAAATATGTTGATACCCCCTCTCTTTCCAAATAAAAAAGACACACACACACATGCAAAAGAAGAAAACACACAGCACTATAAGGTCACAGAAAGGGTCAAGGTAGTAGGGATAATTCTTGCAAAAATCGATAATTATTTTAGTGTTTACTATTTCCAAGGGTAAAGACTCCCAATAACTTACTGTTTTAACAAAAATAAGTTATTAAAAAAGTCGCAGTTAAACAAGTATTCTTTGACTTTAAGCGGATAGTCAAACATAGGATATAGATAGGTGGGAGGAAAAAGATATAAGGAGGCATTCATACCAGTCTGGCCAAAATATATATGTTATAAAAAAATTTAGGCGTAGCGCTATTCTTCAAGTTTTCATGTTTTCCCAACCTACTAAGCTGCTCTTCATTTGCGTCACACTTGCACCACGAATGTAACTTTCAGACAAAAACGAGCCGCCCTATTTTGCATGTTTTCTAATTTGCTACTTAGGTATATTGGTAACGGGTCCCATGGCACACACGCATACTCCAGGAATGGCCAAACAAGCAGCATATCTTAGGGTGCGATGTGCTTGCTTAAAATATTTTAGCATGAAGTTTAACGTCATGCTCGCCATACTGACGATTTGGTTGACGTGTACTTCCCAAGAACAGGTCAGCATGGAAGCTAAAGAACTGAACGACATACCTTACCGGTCTTAATTTAATACCATCCACATCCCAGCTTCCTTTTTTTAAGTTGTAAAAAAAAAACATTTATTACTTCCGATTCATCAGCCGCCTCTAAAAGTAATGAGTGACAATTTCTTTGATCATTAAATGGAGAACGCTGTATAGTGTCAACCGTACTCACAACGTTGGCAAAATGATCGTTAAGAGCGTTCGTTAATAAACACCCCGTTAGTCCAACGCCATTTAAGATAATTTTATAATTATAACTGAAAGAACGGTTACGACTTAAGATAAAGTATAACCTTTCCACATGACGTCTGTACGTCCATGAGCTGCCCTAAATATATTTATATAATAGCCTTCTTTAGCAACCCTTTTGTTAAGCTGTTACGATAGGCTCTGAATACCTTGAGAAATATCTCGTTTCTGGATTTAGCAAATTTTACCATACAAAACGTTTTTGTGTGAATTTCGCCCAATAATTCTGACTTAACGCAAGGCTTTCTCGTCCGTTTGATTGTTTGTATCTTAAAAAGGAAAATGAGTCTTATTAGTTCAATGAATATATCCATAAAAGTATTATAGGCTCCATCTGCGTAATGTTCATCAAGTAATTAATTCCAGTTCGTGATTGCAATCGCGACGGAAAAGTTTTCGAGACTACCGACAGCCACTTTCTGAAACAATATCGGTTGTGTTTTGCTAACTTTCTTTTTAAAATCCATAACGGAAATAAATGATGTGAGATGGTCGCTTAGGTCTCAACCAATAACACCAGCAATTATCGATTCAATTGAGCGATTAGTGATGAATAGATCAGTGAGCGTTTCGAATCGACACGTGACACGCGTGGGACTTGTAATAACATTCTTTCAAACATTTTTGCTCGTTAACGACTCGATTTTTTAGCTAAGGTATCTGCATACATATCAATGTTGAATTAGCCACCCTCAGATGGCATTTTATTTTTTTCCTTATTTAGAATTACTAAGAATATCTTTAAATATTCAAAAAATGCTTCAATGTTCCCACTCGGGTGCGAATACACTACGATTTCTACGTAAACACAATTTTTGATAATCTTGAGTCGTTCAACTTAAATCGCTCACTAATTCACTAAGAAAATCTTTTGTAGAGCGGAAGGGGGCCGAACACCAAGGTGTACGGCACGTGGGCTCCCAACATGAAGGCCGCAGTTCGCGCTTTCCTTGTGATATCACCATTGGAATTAGTACCACCAGCTGCCTAACATCAAGACCGATCGATTGACACCAATTTCATCGCAATCGCACCCACCATTCAGTCAAAAATGGCACTTGAAGACCGGATCAAGCCGCCTTTAGAACCTAGGCCTAACCTCGCCACGACGGCGGTGGCTGCGGCAGCGGCTGCAGCTGCTATGCCGAAGCCCCCGGCGAACGATCAGTCCCCAGCAGTGACGGAGCCAAACCCCAATGACGGCACAACAGAATTCGACGAGCTGATTGGCCGTACGTTATCCCACCCCGGCCCGTGGAGGCAAATGCTCAGCGACAGACGTAAAGCCAAACAGCAAGCCTTTTTAACGAAGAAGACTTAGGCGGCGCCCGGTAAGCCTAACAGCTCTCTTCGCGTTCCGCGAGCCCCCAGACTCCCCTACATTGATTATAAAGCCATATACCTTTCAAGAGACGGACTACGCATCGCGGCTTGGAGCGACAGATAACTTACGGCAAGCATACAAAAAGCCAGCCGAATACCCGAAGGAGCCTTCAACCAACGCGTGGTAATTCAAGTGCAAACAGTCCCCTACGACACCTACGCCGACGCCCTTAGCAACGTCACGTCGCTAGAACTCGATGACGCAACGTATAAAATCTCGCCGTACGTTAAGCCTTTCCCCGGAACAGTACGGGGAGTAACACACGGCTTAGACCCCGGAACCACCACGGAGCAGCTCCCTAACATCATTGCCTCTCCGGGACCTAAAATACAACAGGCAAGAATGTTAGGCAAGTCCATATCTGCAGTAGTGACATTTGAGGGCCAGCACGTCCCTTTCTACATCCATGCTCACGGATTGTACACTCGCTGCCGCCCATACAGACACTATATCCAGTGTTGCACGCTCTGTGGTGACATTGCGCACAGGCGGGACATCTGCCCTCATCCGAAGGTGACTGTGTGCGAGCGGTGTCATGAACGAAACCCCGCGTCGAAAACACACGTGCACCCCAAAATGTAAGCTGTGTGGACTCGACCACCTCACGGCTAGCAAAGATTCCCGTAAGAAGCTCCGCCCTCCGCCGATGCCACTGCACGTCCGGGAGCGCCGTCCTCGGACTACGCCGACACTCCAGCGGCAGCCTCTTCACCAGGTCCCAGCAGCTCACCCACCACCTCCCCCGCAAGCGCAGGTCAACACCCAACGACGCCACTCCCCTTCGCAACAAGGAAGCTGGCCCGCAATTGTCGCCCCCCCCCCCCCCCCCCCCCCAGAAACGGCCCCGAATGATTTCCCCCCATCGCCCACACAGTTAGCTTCTGTGCAAGATACCACCTGCATCAAAATACTAGAACGGGAGAATGCGCAACTAAGAAAACAACTTAAGGAACGCACCGAGAAGTTAGAAAGTCGCACAGAAGAGCTACTGACCCACTTAGAAGCAATCACGAATGCACCGGCGCAGAGTACTGTACAAGCAACGCCCACTCCGCACCCAACGCAACAGCCCTCCGTGCTCCCAACCCTACAAGATATTGGAAGGCTCGAAAGATTAATTCACGACCTTGGCCAAACTACTGAACGCCGTATCGATGCGATTGAAAAAAAAGGCAGGAAGCCAACGAGGCAGTCAAGCGCAAGATGCGAAAGAAGGCAAAGCAACCTGCCCACAGTGGCCCACCTAGAATTACGCCCTCCGACGATTATGGGGACAGTATTATAGTGGTGAACCCTAAAGGGTCTCCAGCAACACCACTGATGATTTGGCAATGGAATTGTCGCTCATACCGCGGCAAGCGAAATTCACTATCACTGTTTGCAAGCATACATTCGCCGGCCGTCCTCGCTCTTCAGGAAACTGGCACAGATCACATAACGCTCAGGGGGTACACCATTTACATCACCGATCCTGACTCACGAGCGACCACTTTGGTTCAGACAAGCCAGACAGCGCAGGCAACACCCTACCCACAACCTTGGACTATGTTTTCGTAGAGCTCATCCCAAAAAAGAAGACACAAGCCAGCCTTTTCATTCTCAACATATATAGCCCCCTATCGTCACCCCTCAGCGAAATTGACCGCCTCTTCAAGACCGTTACACCAAGAACAAAAGGGCACGGGCTAGTGGTCATTGGTGATTTCAACGCGCATCGCACAATCTGGGGTTACCATAAGGACAATAAAAAAGGACGGCAGCTTCATGAAGCCATTGGACAAAACAATCTTTACTTGTGTAATACCCCATTAGCCCCCACTCAGTTGGGTAATACAGTCTCACGAGACACTACTCCGGACCTTACGCTTACATATTGACTCAAAGATCCAACCTTGGAATTCCTCACAGAAACATTGGGAAGTGACCATTATATCATACAGCTACAGCTCCCCCATCATAAAGCCGCACCACAAAGAATAAGCACTGCCCGTCTCACCAATTGGGAAACATTTCGGGAAACAACACCAACTAGCCCAATCCACGCGATTGAAGAATGGACAGCACGAATGTTGGAGGCAGCTAAAAACATACTAAGAAATTACCGTTAACCCAAGACTGCCCGCAATCGACGCACACGTCTTACAGCTATGGGAGGCCCGGCGAGGGCTAACAAAACGCTGGAAAATACGGACAACCATTCGATAGCTTCGCCCTTTCGCCTAGCCCAGATAACACAAGAAGCGGCAACATATGCAAAACACCTCAGCCAACAGAACTGGTCGCAGTTCTGCGCGAAGCTCCAAGGTACCATCGGCAGCCGGCGCACATGGTACCTGCTTCGGTACCTTATGGGCAACAAAGAATCCAGATCGGCCGTAGCTCATCCGCGCAGACGGATTATTCATAATTATCAAAGCAAAGAAGAAGAGCTCCTCGAGGAGCTCAAGAAACCGTGGCATGATACGAGCGACAAGACCCAGTCTCCCCCCCAACCGTACTATCGCGGACAATATAAGCCAAAACAGCGCTCCGGCCTGTGCACGGTACTACCTGCGCCGCCTGTCGCATCGCTCCCTAAACACGGCGCACCCTGAGGCCGAGATAAATTCTCACTTGCGCTCACTGCGCCGCTGCTCTCTTCCGGCCGTCTGCTAGCGAAAATATTGGCCGACGGAACCACCATCACGATGCGTGTGCCGTGTAGCCCAATGTTCCCGTTTTCAGCTAACATGCATTTCAGTGCATTTCAAGAAAGCGCCAAAATGGAAAATGTGTTGTCACACTCGTATCTCCTCGAGGAGCGCTGCCTGACGAAGCTGCCTTGGCCCCCAAAAGGAGCCGATCTGAATATCATCGAAAACATTGGAGGCGCATCAAGGTAGCCATGGCACGGCGTCCCCTCCACCGCGCGAATTGTGGAAAGCAATGAGGTGAATGGAAGTGGCTTCGGGCTGAGCCAGACTTCGTTGCCGCGCTTTATGATTTCTTACCAGACAGGATGGGAGCCGTGGTCGCGGGTCAGGGGAGAATGACGCGGTATTAAATTATTTTGCAAGTTTTACTGCGCCTCAGGACCCCCTGAAGCGGACTTCTGCCGATTGCAACAAGGCTTGATACCACGGTTGCGACACACTGTTTGACGCCGTTAACCATGCATTCTCTTGTGTGGTGCCTCCTTGATCCCGATCTTCTTGTATAGTGCAGTTGAACTTCCACGCCGACTTTTAATCTTTCGTGTCTGACTTTGTCCTCTGCAAATATTCCTTCCATAAACTTTCAAGCTCCTTCTCCTGGCAAATATATGACTGTTTGTCCCACTTTATTAATACTAGGAATTTGTAAACAAAGCAAAAAGAAACTGGTGTCTTGTCAGGAACTTGTTTTCTTTGAAACAAACACGTGGGACCCGTAATAAAGAAATAATACTTTTGACCCCTTTCATACCCCCAATCAAGGTTACAAAACCTTCTCAGTAACATGTATACGCTTACCATTTTTTTTAAACATCTGTGATCAATGAAAAAGAAAAAAAGTAAATACCTTGGAGCCGGCATAAATCCGGCATAGAGATTTTGGAGTATATTTTACGATGTCCTACTTTGTGCCTGCACCTATAATCAAACAAAAACAACCTGCAACGTCTTTTGATGTGACTTTCAAAAACGATAATTGCAGATGAAATTAAAGACACTTTTATATTTTTTCTTCACCAGTCAGCGTTTTCTTCTACGGGATTCTGTGCGATAGAGTAAAGTAAATCAATTCCAAAAGAGGGACGACAAGTGTAATATTTTGATCCCCCCACTGCCCTACGACACACATGCCGGCTGTCGCACCCGCCGTCTTGCTTGCAGACGGCCGGAAGAACGCAGTGGCGCAGCGAGCGCAAGTGAGAATTTATCTCGTACTCAGGGTGCGCCATGTGTGCGGAGCGATGCGACAGGCGGCGCAGGTAGTACCGTGCGCCGGCCAGAGCGCTGTTTCAGGTCATATTGTCCGCGATAGTACATGGGTACTCCCAATCCCGAAATGGACGTCCCTTTCACGCTTGTTGAGATGAAAGCAGCGGTTCACCACTTAACCAGGAACACCACGCCAGGCAAAGAGAAGATTCCCAATAAGTTGCTTCGGAACCTCGACGTCACTGCGTTGGAGGCACTCCTAAATTATATTAACGACATTGGACTGCCGGCACGCTGCCCCCCCCCCCTCCCCCCCAGTGGAAGCATGCTGACATCGACCTAATACCAAAACCCGGAAAACCGCTTGCTCCAGGCAACCTCCGACCCATCTCCCTCACGTCCTGTGTGGGAAAGCTCCTAGAACACATGGTGCGAAACCACCTCTCTCCATATACCGAAGACAATGGCCATTTTCAGACCAACATGTACGGCTTCCGACCCCATCTCTCCACACAAGATGTCCTCTTGCAACTAAAAGGAGAAATCATCGATCGGCTCACCAGCACACAAGAGCGTTGCATCCTTGCCCTGGACATCAAGCGTGCTTTTGACAACATCCCCCACCAAGCCATCCATCAGGGACTAACCTCTATCGATTGCGGACAACGAATTTACGACTATATCACGGCTTTCCTCACCGGTCGTACTGCAACCATCGGCATCGGACATCTCTGCTCGAACACATTGAAGACCATCTCTATAGGCACCCCTCTAGGCTCCGTAATATCACCACTTCTATTTAACATCGCTATGAAGGACCTTCCCCCACTCTTGCAAACGATTCCGCGTCTAAGGCACGCACTCTACGCGGATGACCTCACCCTATGGACCCCTACGGGATCCATGAAGGAGCAACAGGACTCAACGCAAAGCGCCATCGAAGAAACACATTGGTATCTCAGCGCCAGGGGCCTTGAGTGTGCTCCGGAAAACTCCGCCCTCCTTACTCACTACACGAAGACGGCGCGACAACGTAAACGAAGCATCCCGGATCTGGAGATCCCCACAGCAGGAAAACCGGTCCCCAACGTTCCCCACCTTCGTATTCTTGGCCTCACGATACCCAAAAACGGATCGGGTCTCCACACCTATGCACCGCTTCAACGGACAATCTCCCAACTCATGCACCTTATACACCGTGTATCACATTGTAGATTTGACATACAAGAATTTGACACCTTACGCATTGTACAAGCCATACGCATTAGCCGGGTCGCCTATGGCAAGCCATATTTGGCCCTCAAAATAACCGAAAAAGCAAAGCCTCATATTGCCCTGCGCCAAGCATACAAGACCGCCTTAAGACTATCTCCCAAGACTTCAAAGAAACATTTGTTGAGACTAGGAATCCACAACACCCGGGAAGAGATACAAGAGGCACATTACATCTCTCAGTTAGAACGCCTTAAATTAACACCTACCCGACGAGCCACACTGAGAAAGTTAGGCTACGCGACACCCCCCATGCAAGAACACAAAGAACGAGTACCTCTGCACCTAGGAAAGGCCATTCGTGTGGCCCAGATCCCGAAGAACATGCATCCGGTTTACAATAAGGCTCGGCGCATCACTAGAGCACGAATCATGAGCACCAAATGCGGCGATAGCCCAACTGCAAGATACACCGACGCGTCCCCGTATTCGCATCAGCCAGCCCATGCTGTATATGTAACTAATGAACCAGGGCAAAAAACGACCGCCCTCACAGTCCACACAACATCTACTGAAGCCACCGAGGAAATTCCCATCGTCCTAGCCGCGACGACAGGGGACGATACCATCACAGTGCTCACAGACTCCCAGGCAGCCTGCCGCAATTACCTACGGGGAGACATCTCCAAAACAGTGCTTCGCATCCTCAAGACCATCCGCCGGCTCCCCGAAGTACACCTCGTCTGGGTACCCGGACACGAACACCTCGAAAGTAAAGAGGCTGCACATGCCGCTGCCCGCGCGCATACACACCGGGCCATTACCCAAGAGGGAACAACCTCACTTGTTGCCCCCACGACTGACCTGCTTATCAAGTATGCCGACATACTAGCCCACTACCGTCACGACCAAAGGCAATACCCGCACCGCACTCAAGACTATTAAGAGATGAAGCCACCACCCTCCGAAGACTGCAGACCAACACATATCCCCACAGCACCCTTCTTCACGCAATCTACCCCGCTCAATACCCCGCCACCTGTAATTTCTTTCCTTCTCCCGGCAACCTTTACCGCCAGGTATGGGAATGCCAACAAACCCCGTAGGTCACTCCCAAGCCCACCCCATCCTACGAGTAGTGGATGGCCTGCCTCACCAGCCCGGACCCTGGGATCCAGCAAGACCTGGTGACGAGGGCCCGGATTGCCAGCCGCAGCCAGGGTATCCTGGACTAAGGATGCCCTGCACCGGGCGGGTGCCCTAACATCTGCACCTGATGCTCACTAAATAAAGATTTATTCTATCAATTTTCTTCGGGATGGCCACTTGTCCTCTACGTTTGAAGTGCGATTCAGGTAAAAATAACGATATAAAGTTAATCCTAATCCGCCAGATTCTTGCGTATAACACGTTTCTGTACATCATAACTTCAAAAGGAAAGCCAAGCTGGTCAAAAAGTAACTCAAGCCCAACGGTTTGTCTTCTAGCCGACTGAACTCTTAAATGAAAGCATCTTATACATGAAGTATGATATTTACCAAGATAAGCATTCAAGTATTACGAAAGCTCAAAAGCATCTTTCATTGTCTAAAATGACAAGAACTAAAGACAAGACCACGGTAGATTAACAGTTTAGTTGAGCGGGCTCAAGCCATTCTCATAGCGCTACCTGGCACTTGCAGTCTTTCTCCCCTTTTTTCCGAACGTACGTCCTTCCGTTCCTGTGCAAGGCGAAATTAAACCCACTGTATCTCGCCCACAGCTTTGTGGCCCAGAACAATGCTTTATCGTGCTTTGTCAGGTTCTCAAGGAGATATGTTTTGCATAGATATCCGTTAAGATTTTTTCGTTTCTCGAGCCAAAGACTTCATGTGTTTTATTTTGCCAATTGTGCTAGAATGCCTGGAAATTTATTGCTTTTATATGGGAGCCTGTGCACTGAACTCAGTTCGTTAGCATGAAATTTGTGTGTATGAAGCAATTGCGCAACTTCTTTCAATTTTGCCATTAGGTCTCCATGTGCGGTTTTGGGAACACCGCGAATTGCTAATTTTTTATTTCTACTGCGTTGCTCAAGTCCGTTAGTATTTTTTTTTCAGCTTTCTTATACGCCATTTATTTTTATTTTGGCCACTCTCAGCCACTTTAACTCGCCTCTTCAGGATTTCGATGTCATCGTTTTCTTGGCCGACTTGTTCAAGAACCTTCTCAAGTTTATCGGACAGTTTGTCGACCGATAAATCGATATCATTCATTGTCTCTTTGAGCGGCGAGAGAGAGCCTAGCTTTTGATTAGAAGTACCGAGGATAACTATTAAGGCAGCTGATAGCTGTCTATCGACCATGATGAAAGCCCAGTCCAAAGAAGCACATGTGACAAAAAGAACGCAATGACCAAAGCAGCAGCAGAAGTAGCATCAACACCAATCCTCACACTAAAGACCTTAAAAAGTACAAAAGAGTATATCAACCTGAAAATTACAGGAAACTGTAATTTTCAGAACCAAAAGCAACACATTTAATTATTCCTTCTTCCCCCGCGGTATTGATGAATGGAATAAGTTACCAGAAGAAATCATAAATAGTACATCAGCTCAGTCTTTTGACGAGACTCTCGCTTCTAGGCACTAGCATAACGTTCCGCTTATGCGTTTTCTTGTTCAGACTTCTTATTGCGATTGTCTTATACAACTGTTCTGTTTCTTGTCTGTCAAATGTCCGCTTCTGCATGGGTCTTCAATGACCTACAGTATTGATAAATAAATAAATCATAAATAAAGTTGTAAGATGTTTGATCAAGCCGCTGCCTCAGCTGTCTATGCCTGTCGCAGGCGCTGATTGTCGTTTATGACGGAGAGGGCGCGTAAAAATTTCCTGGTGACCTTGAAGATGTCGATGAAGCTTGGCTATCTTCGCAATCCATCAGCATCTGCCGCGCTGCCCAAAGAAGCTCGTCAGCACTTCCGAGCTGAGGCGACCGATGTGCCCGTCCTTTTCTTCGGCACACAGTCAACACACTAAAAAATGCAGCACAAGTTGTAAGAGGTGTGATCAAGCCGCTGCCGCTGCTGCCTATGCCGGTCGCAGGCGCTGATTGTCGTTTATGACGGAGAGAGCGCGAATGCCACGTCCCTGAGATGTCCTGGTGACCTCGAAGATGTCGATGAAGCTTGGCTATCTTCACAATCCGCGACTTCCTGCCGCATTCTCCCAAAGAAGCTCGTCAGCTTTTCCGAGGTGAGGCAGCCAATGTGTCCGTCCTTTTCTTCGGCACACAGTCAACACACTAAACAAATGCAGCACAAGTTGTAAGCGGTATGATCAAGCCGCTGCTGCTGCTGCTGTCGGTCCCTACCTCCACCAAATGGTGCCACCGACATAGTTACTCGCATCGAATGATTTATATGTTTACCGAAAGCCTACCTACCACATTTCGATGTCAGAGCCAACACCATCGCAAGGGTTTTCATCAGTGGACTGGTTGCAAGATAGTAAAACAAATTGAGTTGATTTTATCTGTTTCCCTTCTCCAGTTTGGAGATATATACAGAATTTGGATTTGAATATAAGTTTGAAGATTTGGTGTGCCGTCCAGCATAACAACTGACGGAAGACGACACTTCGAAGCCTCCCTATTTCGTTATCTCATGCAGCTCCTCGGTACACACCATATTCACGTGAAGTCCTACCACACCATCGCGAACGGCATAGTCTAAAGTTTAATTAATTTCGTAAGTCGCCACACAAGGCATGCTCGAAGTCTCATGCGTGTCTCAATCTTTGAGTGTCTGCAATATATTTGCTAAACACTTCTCATCTCTGGTAAACCTCAATGTCCCCCTTTCAAACAACTTTGTGTCTTGATACTTCCCACCTTATGTTGACTTCTGTATTGATGATTGATGGTGTACTCTCTCGTCTATAAAATAAATTGCACCAAAGAAGTCATGGGGGCGGATGACGAGATCCCCGCCATTATTGTGAAAGTGTGCTCCGGTATCTTGACTCTTGTACTGCCACACATTTTAACGTGTACTTAAACAATTATGTTTTTTCGGCTTGGACAAATACTGCCATTGTGCCAGTGCACAAATCTGGAAGTTCCATGTTTGTCCAATAGAGACATATACCATTGCTTTCTGCTTTTTCCAATGTTTTTCAACAAGCAATTTTAAGCCCTTTGAGTTTTAATATTAAGCTGACGCTTAGCTAAATCAACACAGATTGTTTGTCGACGATCTGTTGAGATAAACCTTGTAACCTTTTTGGAGTTCGCAAAGCCTATCGTTGGGTCCCGGGGCCAGGTTGATGTAATTTATTTTGACTGTACGAAGGCGTTTGACCTTATGGACTACAATTGTTATAGTTCATGAAGCTGTTCAATGCGGGTCGCTCTCTTCAAATTTTTGCGACTGGATTTCGAGCTTTCTCAATAACCGCTCAAATAATTGTCCTAATTGGCCTGCAAAGTATTCCCTTATATGTTAAAATTACGGTGTACAGGGGTTGAGTCTTGAACCTTTGCTTTTTAATTTTCTTGTAAATGACCTTTTTGGCAGTGTCAGTAATTCGGTGATGCTACAGTTCGCTGGTGACGTGACAATGTGTCGTACCAAATACCATGTAAGCCAATACTGGCAACTCCCGCGGAAAGCGGGCAAAAAGTGATCGCAGCGCCCCTGGCGAGCTCCGAGTCTGCGCTTGCAGACGAATTCTCCAGAACGCATTGGTTTTGTCTATCTCGGTGCGAGGTGACCAATGAAACAAAATTGTCACAGGCATTCGCTGCTTTGAATGTTTAAAAATAGGTGCCACCTCATGAGTGAAGGACATTTTCTTCGCGTAGGAAAGATTTTACCGCTTGTAGGGTGCAATTGTCGGGCTCTCCTGAAGAAAACACTTTGTCAGAGCTTACGTAAGCCATGCAAAACACGAATGTACCTTCGCCCTGTTTCTTGAAAAAGGTCAATGTAAAATTGTTTTAGAACATTGCTTCGTTTCAACTTTACTGTTCATATCGATCAATTCGTTTTGTTGTTGCAATTCCAATGTCTCATGAATGTATTGCTTAAAACCGTTTCGTCGAATAGGCGAGCTGGCTAATCCCGATCGTCTCCGGATGAAGAAGCGAAAGGCAATTTCGAACCACGTACGTTACTGCGATGTCAGTATGTTTGGAAGAAGTCGATTGTGCACATGCAAATCTGGCGCTATTACTAAAACTAATAAAAGCGGAGTTACAAAAAAAAAAGCACCCGTTGGACGGTCGTGCACCTCCTTCCATTTTACAAAGTCTACTTTCTTTTTATGTTTGAGGCGACGCTATGCCACCACGGTCTTTCTTCCTCCTGCGTTTACGTTTTTTTGTTTCCTTTTTTCTTTGTTGTGTTTACTTGACGTTCGAACCATCGCGTATTTTGCTTTGCCTTGTTCGGCTTAGTTTTTACTTTCTTTCCTTCGTTTCGTCGCTTACTGCCACCGGTTCGTCTGCTACGCTATGCCCGGATATTTGGAGGGCCGTCTGCAACTTTGTTGTTATTGTTTTTTTGTGTTTTTTTTCACTGTCGTCTGTGATAATTTCCTATGTCCGCCCTTGATTGAGTTTCCGATCCGAAATCTTCATATGTACTTTTTTATACATAATAAACATATTAAAAAGCGTAAGCTCGTTATACATTTCTATTCGGATCTTATCTTAGTATGCGGTCACGTCTGCTATGGTTCATCGTTGGTTTATCAACTGGCCGTCTTCGGGCATACACCAGCGCATACTTGGAGATGGCAGGCATGCCATGTGCCTGCCATCTCCACTGCAAAAACAAGTTTTTGTGACGCAGCTAAGAAGAAGAAAAAATGGAGCTCTCTTTTTATAGTTTTGTCGTGTAGCTTTCGCTTTGTATGTTGCGGACTCAACACCAACGGCGAGCACCACCTGCTAATTTTCAATGCTCCTATCGACGCCCGTGCGATCGTCGTCGTTGAAGGAGGTTTTTGCTGGGTGATTTGTGTCTTTGTATCGTCTGCCAACTTCTTTGTTTCATCCACCGTTGTCCGCGACTGTTCCCCATTTCTTTTTATTTTCGTCTGGGATGGGGACCCCATCTTTTCTGCAAAGTTCGGAAAGTGTTTGCACGGTAATTTTTCTTGTTACTTTTTGTTTTTGTAATGCTGCAGAGGCTGGTGCGCTTGCTCTGGTAATTTCAACATGTTGTTTGCGCACGTTTTATTGATAATCTATTCAGGTAAGAAATTGCGACAACGCAGTTTGTAACGGATAAACAGTAACCTCTTACGACGTAGTTAGAGTAGCTAAACGCCTTTTTTCCGCTTCCCAGATGCGCTTCAAACGCGTGTGATTCCCTTGAGTGGCGTTTGAGACCTCTAAATAAACTGCTCTATCTTTGTTTATGCGCGAGTTATTATTTGTTTGTTGTTCCAGTTGCGATCAGTGGATTCCGCTTTGCATGCGGACTGACCGTAATGAATATTGTCTGCTGTTGGGGTGACGAAACGGGGCACGCAAAGCTCGAGGACGTCGCAGAGCCTATACTTTTCCATTGCGTCGTCGGCTTCCGTAGACTCCGAGTCCGCTAGAGGCGCCACTGTCACGTTCGCCACCGCTCCCATAGGTTTTCGGAGGAGTTTCCAGTATTAGCGAAGCTATATGGTATTTGGTCGTACTATCAGCCCGCCTGTAGACTGAAGTGTTGCAAGATGAAGTTGATGAACTTCATTTAAGGTGTTTAATCGCGCTGCTTTTAAACAACTCCTCCAAAAATTAGGGGTTACGCATTCTAGGAGTAATTTTACGCGTTACCCGAACTTTTCACAGTTGCACCTGCTTACTGTACCTTTCGGTCGTCAGTTTTATCGAGGTTAGTCTTTTCTTCTACTGTATGGAATTCTCGGAGCGTCGGTCAAACGCTGAGGTCAGAGTGCGCGCAGCGACGGTTTGAAAGAATTTTATATGATCGCCGTATTGCACGGAAAGTTTTTTAAAGTCTAAGTGTGTCTCTCGGATATTCTTTGTATTTCACCTCTTTCGAAAAGACGACTAGTCTGCGATATAGTATGTTCATATAAATTGGTTAACGCTGTTATTGATTCCCCCCTGTTACTGAGTAGAATTCTGATTCGTGTTCCCCAGCGACAAAAGATATCTATCGTTTTTTTACACTTCTGACTTTTTGCGTCCGCACCTTTTAAGATAAATATAGATATATATATATGTGTGTGTCTGTGCGTGTGTGCGCGCGCGCGCGTGTGCGTGCGTGCGTGCGTGCGTGTGTGCGCGCGCGTGTGTGTGTGTCTGTGTGTGCGCGTGTGTGCGGTTGTGTGTGTGTGTGGCGGTGTGTGTGTGTGTGACTTTATAAGAAATGTCAGTGTAAAACCTCCAACATTTCTTTTTGTTTCTGTGTTGCTCCAAATCCGTCACTCGCGACACGTTTCAGACGAAATAAATGCCAGGTTTCGTTTTCCGCCAGCGCTGCGTGATGGCCAATTTACCTCGTTTCTTCATACTGGCTACTGCAGGTCAGGAACATCGGTGGTTTTGAAAGAACCGAGTTAGATGGACATAACAGAATTCAAACTTATCAGTTAATACCCTGAAGGCGACATGTACTGAATACATGTAGCGATTGTAAAAGTGTGTCAGATATATAAATGGAGACCTTTTAATATAAGCTCGATCACTGAATGAAGCTAAGTATTTTTAATCCTAGATTGAGATTGAGCGGAAATGCATTACCAGATGCACTACTCGCTGACAGTAACTCTCTCCAATGGCCACAACATTACATGACTCCTCCTCGAGGTCATTCTTGACAAAAAGTAATATTTTTATTTTTAGGTTAATATCGGTTAATATTGGTTACCCCTAAATAATTTACGGTTACGGTTACAGGTACGCTTTTTATAAATTTCAAATAATGGCTTCGTTCCGGTTCCGGTTACTGAAAAAATTGCTTTCCTAAACGGTTTTCTGTTTCAGTTACGATTACGGTTTGAGTCCTTGAAAAAAAGAAAAATTGGTGAAAAGAAAAAACGCTCAACAGAACATTCATTCTCCCGCCCTACGCCAATGACCAAACCGTAAACGTAAAAATTGCGCTTGTGTGCTATATTGTTTGTTTCTTTTTTATCTACTTTTACCTTTACTTTGAGATAGCCTCCTCGTAGTAAGGTGCGCTTATACACTATAGCAACCCTTTACGTCAAATTGTTTCTAAAAACTCACAACAAAGAACGATTTTGAAGAAATCTGTTTTCTTGGAGGTTAGCCATCACGTGAGATTGTTTGTTGGTTTATGTTGAGATAATCAAAGACAGCGAAGCTCGCCTACCCACGACCGCCACTCATGCCTTTCAGTTCTCTGCGCCAGAGTTCGCTTTGTTTTTCACTCTGTTTAGTTTTTCTGGCTTGCTCGCGTGTACCCGTTCCTCTCATCTGAGACCTCATGCTTCCCCTCTTGGCTTGACTAGGGTGAAAACTCCCAATTTTTTATATCACAAAAAGACGAGTAGCACATTCTTTACAAAAAGCAGCGAATCAAGTTCTCTTGATTGAAACATCCGAGCAGAGTTGTGAGTGGATGGTCGAAGAACATCAAGCAGGTTTAAACCAGCACGAAATTCTCCCTCAATGGGCGAAGATGGCAATTTGTTGCAACTCATGACCAAAGCAAAATATGAATTAGACCCAAAGCTATTAATATTTTTCAAAACGTTCGTCCCTGTTTTTTTCAGAATTATACGGGATAAGTATATTGGCACCCAAAAAGTATTAATAAATTAGATGCACTAAGATATGTTCAGGAATTGTAAATCAATAGGCTCTTTTTATTTCATTTTTTCACTTTGTTTTGTGGCCCCAAGTTTAATAAGGCTTATCTTGAATATCGCCATCGCAAACAAACACGTTGGACACATATAAAACGCTTTTTATGCCCCGTGAATCTGTCAGGTACCATCAGAATCATCTTTGATTAGTTTGATTTCTAAGAGCTGCCCGATGGTGCGGCAATTAATGTTTGAATAACTCAGCATTGCGATCTGTTGGTTCAAATACTTTGTTAGAGTTAAAAAGAAAGCCTTGAACAAATTTGTTTAAATTCTTCTCAGTCTATGCTGAATAAAACATGTGTGGTAAACGACTTATATTGCGCGGCCACTTGCTGTAAATTAAAAGAAGGGTTAAAACCACTTAGGTAATTAACACATATTTCAATAGATAATAAAGTTCCACACCTCTCTCAGCTATTCTTTCTTCACGCTGAACAACAACAAAAAAAAAACAAGACAAACACAAAATTCATAGTTCATCGCCCCGGCATGCCTCAATGATTGTCAAGTACCTCACAGTAGTTGGTAAAAAAATAAAGTAAATTATAGTGCTCTTAAAGGTAATTAATTTAAAGTACGCTTAAAGTAACACAGTATACTTACGAGAGTGCTACATCAATAGTAGTCTAAATCGACCTAACTGTGGTTGTTTTGTATTTGCGAGGGTACTTTCAGTATGGCCTAGAAGTACAGTTTAGTACAGTCAAAATATACTCGTGGTAGACTATCCTACTAAATGTATACTTCTAGTGTACTAAGTATAATTTTAATGTATTGCTTTTTACCTAGGTTACCGGTCGCATTTTAACACTATATTGCATTTTGATGTTAATTTAACATAATCTCGTTCTTGTTACTGAGAGAAACATAAATTCCTCATCATTTCTTAAAATATAATTGCTCAAAATTATTTCGAACGAAGACTCGAGAGCTTCATAGAGTCATTTGATTGCTCGGATATATGTTGAGCCTCTTTTTAGGGCTAAAAGAGGCCCATAAAACAAAGTACAATTATGTTCCGAAAGGTCTAAAACCCAGAACGAATCTCTGAGTATGCAACTTGACTAACACAACGTCACGCTTCTAGTCAGTAATGCGTACCTGAATAATATTTGTGGGAAAATTTTGCCTGGTTCTTGTCACCTCAATATCAAATAGAGGCTGCAGACCTGTAATGTTCAAAACGTCTAAGTAGCTTTTGAACGTTTTCGTCGACGGCCACTCATCAATGCCGTGCTTTTTCAGCACTCTCTTAATGGCTGCAGCTTCGTCTTCATAGTATCCTGGAACGAAACGTTTGTACGTTACACTGACCTGGAGATCACTGAAATTAGAAATTATATATTTTGTGCACAAAAGTCGACGATGAACGTTCTGAGTGTCACATCAAAGTGGCTGCATTTTTTAATGGGGATGCAGTAGAAATTGGACTTCTAATGAAACATTTTTAAGCAGTTTTGAAAACGCCACAGTTTTGCGTGTTGGCCTTAGCCAAGCAATCTGGTTCCCGATGTAAATTGATCGCAGAAACCAAGTGCAAAAATTTAAAACGTAAGAGATCTCCCATTTCTTTTGAGAACAAAAAACTGATTCATGGAAACAAACGAATAATATCGAAGAACTTTTGTTTAAGTTGTCTACCACAGTGGTTCTCAAATGGGGGTCCGCGGACCCTTTGGGGTCCGCGAAGGCGTTCTAGGGGTCCTCGAAGCCCTGTCTCATCACTCAGGCCCGGCAATAAAAGTTGGCTTTTTTCAGGTCAAAATGAAATGTTTCAGTTTTCGGGCGAGTTTTCTCGTGTGTATGTCAATAAGAGAGGTCTACTTCACACTCTCCCTTAGTTATATTCATTTATTAAATCATTATTATGTTTAACCTATACTTTTCCTCTCCTCTCATTACGAACGGGGTCCTCCACCATCTCCGCCGATCCACAAGGGGTCCGCGAAACATCGACGGTTGAGAACCGCTGGTCTAGCATATTGTGAGGTTCTTTCAAGAGCTACCTTACGCTTTTTATGAAAAATGTTACGCTAGCTGCTCAAGTAGTACACGAGCGGACAAAGGAGGATACGAGGAAGGTTTCTATGATCAAGGCTGTTCATGCTTTAAAACTGAGTTTCTTGGTCACTTTTGAAGTGTTCGTCTGACTACCTATCACTGATGAATTCAACATGAGGCCACGTTCGCTTTGTCTTCGTTTTGTTTGCTCCTCTGGTTAGCTACAGCGCATGCAGGGTGGCTCTACTTGGAGAGAGAAAGCTAATGGCAATATAAACAATGCAATGTAATAATTAGCATCAAGGAAAGAAAGCCGTTGTAAGCACATATCATGTTTCTACAGGAAATAAAGCCTTTATTAACGAAATAGTATTTAATTGTTTTCACGTTCAGACATATCTTAATCATCTGATGAATATCTGCATATACGTAGGACACGTGAGCGTTCAGCGTGAGTTAGCATTCAATGATTTTGTATGCCATAAATGATGTACCTTATAGGTACTTCCAATACGCGCGTACATTTTGTGCTGAAGACGACCCTGCTTTGTTAGGGTACATATATCTGCAAGTAAGCGAACATTAACTGGGCAAAGATGTACGCTGTAGTCAACGGGGATGTTGCACGAAGATGTATCAGTTCTAATTTTATCAAACATGTTAACTCATTTGGGTTCTCTAAGTGAAAATTATCTAAAACCTTAAGTTTTAAACAGCTCTCATTCGCTGAAGGCTTTCATAAAAAATTTAGTTTCGCTTAACATCAGAGTGAAATAAATATACGAAAGGACAGCTGGAGAAAATCGAAGACCAATCGCGTTGGTTCATAAACTTAACAAATAGCCATACATAAATCATTTCACTGATTTTTTTGTTCATGGTTTTATCACATTATACAAGAATTGGCGCCATTCAAAATGCATATCTTAAAACTTCCCTTCATGTTTCTTTTTTGGATGATGCGAAGTTCTGTAATACTTTTTTGCACTAAGATAATATGTCTGGTCCAGAAAGGTTTGTTGCACCATAAAATGTGAATAGTCTTTAAAATACTTTGGAAGCTCAACTTGGATAATAGCCCCGATAATTAAAAACGTTTGTCTTGACAGTTGTCAAGTTGATTTGTTCTCTGACAAAGACTAGAATTATACGAAATTTGTGCGGCGTAGTACATTCACCTCCCAGTAGATCACTGTCCAGTAGCTTTTGTACTGTTTCCACTGTTATTCTTTTGGCTAGAGCAACGTTGGCTGCTAAAGCAATGGAACGGAAAAAAATGCCGCCAAGCTGTGTTTTTAGCAACAGGAAATTTGATAAGTCGAGAGTATGAGGTGAATGTGTCAAAGCGACCGAATTTAGAGCTCAACATAAAAAGAGTCATTATTTAAATTAAAAAAATGCGATACCAGCATACTTATCTATTCTAAGTAAATTAATATAATAGACCTTAGCTGCACTATTGTTAACCACCAGAACTTCCCATTTTCTGCACTTCTTTGTTTCAACATTCGTGCGAGCGAAGCCAAGGCTCGCAATACGAGCCCCTCTCCACCCTTCCCCTCCCCTGCCATCCTCTTTGAGCACTTTACAGGCATTGAATCTCTCTTGCTGTTTATGGGGTGTACGAGGTAACATGCTCACCCCTATAGCTTAAGTCCCCAAAACATACAACAAAAACGGCTGCTTCTGAAACACGTGTTGTTGCTTTCAGTCACATTGTTGGCACTACATTTACTAAAGGTCGATTCAATGTCGTCACGCATGCGGCACAGTCTAATCGATATTCACTATTGTTTAGTCCATGCCAGGCACTACCGCTTGAGTCTTGCTATGTATATCGTGCTGATATAACCCCGACGGTGCGCTTTGAACAAGATATAAAGCCCTGGCGCAATGAAGATGGTGACATGCCATCTGTGCCGGCTCGCTTGCTAGCCAACTTGTTTTATAATCTTTCCGATTGATGGCGCTAGCTACACTACGCTGCACTGTTAGCGCAAACACGACATTGGCGCTTTCGCACCTTTTACCTCGAACAGAATTTGGCGGGTACCAAACTTCACGGCTTATATCACTGCACCCTAAAAGAAGTTACCACCACTCTAGTAGTTTTATGAAAACCTTTTGAGTCCCAGAGCAAAGCAAACAAAAACGGTGATCGTTTTTTTTTTTTTTGTTCACTAACAGCGTTGTTTTGAGAATAATAAGAAGATTCTTAGGGCCGCTATGAGCAGACAGCTACTATACTCCGCTAACAGTGGAAACGGCAAACTAATATAATCTTTAAAAAAACCGACACCGTCAAATATTGAATATTTTTTATCAAAATAAAATTTGGCAGGTGTTGCACCCGCACTGCACTAGTTTCACGGAAATCTATTAAGACAGAAATATTAAACAAATATCGTTTTCTCGACCGCTACGCTGAGAGTTTATTTGCCTTTGCCTTCATTACATCGCTATAAACAGCTGCAGCGGCGCGCCCAATTTCTTTATTCTAGAGCATGCGCTTCTCAATTTACTATGAACAAGCGTAAGCAATATTTATTGGTATAATTTAGGCCAGCTAACATTTTCACCCAAAGACTTGCTTTAATAAAAACTATAAATCTTAGGGATGTATCTTTTGCTTACAATAAAAATACGTACATGTAAATATATTGCACTGTTAAACAATTATTGCAATCTGAGCGGTGTTTGAAAATCGCGGGTGCGTTTCCTTTTAAATTAATTATCAATTTCACCCACCGTAATGTCCCAGACATGAACGGTACGCTGCTTTCACCATATCCGTTGCATTCATCTCCTCGCCCCGATGAACGAGAGGGCTCGTAAGTAGGCCTGGGTAAGAATTCAGGATAGATAAAGATCTCAAATTTCTTCACACCGTACAGACACATATTTGCGAGGTCTTCCGCATTATTAATTTTGAAAACCTGACAACTTTATGTTCTTTCGGTTGGCTGTATTGATAATAAAATTTTAGCGTGGGCTAGTTGGTTAGGAATATTACACATAAATGGCACGAAGATCAGCAAAGAATACAAAGACGGCACTAAAGCTATACCAGAAAGCGTTATCTCTATTCAGACTTGCCGTTTAAATGCAATTACAAGGGAGATAGGAAAGAAATCAAGGTAGTTATAATAGAAACCCAACGAAAAAAAAGCGAACTAAACAGAAACGCAAGAAACAGGACACATCAAATCAAATGCAGTCATGAGAGAAAATAAATTTCCGCAATAAAGGATATTACATGAAAAGTAAAAAATTCAACTAAAACAAGTCTTAAACATTATTTCCCCGAACGTTTTGTCCAGTTTCTATTGTTTTTATAACTACTCACTTTTTATGTATGCATAAATGCAATACAACGCGAGTTGTAAGTGTAGCGGGAGTAGTTATTAGAACTACTCTCACTTCTTTTTTTAATAATTTAAATAAAACGCCACTTGTGAGTATTGGGAGCGTGGGACACCTATAGCGAGTGCGCCGCTGCGCCTTTCAGATGGTTGGCACCAGTGGCGCACTGACTTGTTTTGAGTGTGTGTGGGGGGGAGGGGGGGGGGGACAAATCAGACCCTGTTAGTATCCCTTGGGTGCCCTTGGTATCCCTTGGGCGCCGCCGGCCAGTGCTTTCCCTGCATAGTAGAGGCCGCTTTAGGGGGGGAGGGGCGAAACTCATGCTTTTCCCCCCACTCTCAGAACTGGGGAGAAACAAGGGCCCCCTTTGACCCCCCCCCCCCCTCCCCCGGGTTGGTGCGCCCATGGTTGGCATCGACACCAGTCATGGCTTCCATGTTACGCCGCATACAGGAGCACTCCTGGCTCCGACCTATTATAATGCGTCCGCAGCTTCTTTGCCCCGTCTGGGCCTTCTCGCGCCATGTTTCTCAATTTAGCACCGGACTAAAGGTTTGGCAGGTAACATTCGATACTTACTCGCGAGAGTTGCTCTGCGTGTGTTTTTCATTATGCGACCCGCAGGAATTGCTCGGTGCTCTGGTTCAATCGTGTGTCCCGCAGTTGTGAGGGGCAACTGCGCAAGCGTACCGCCGTGTTTTTCGTTTATCTGCGCTGGAAGATGCCCCTACGAAGCGTTTGTATGTTCGACTGTTCTGAAATCACTAGGGCACGACATTCACCAGTACCTTGATATATATAATCTACATAAAAAGTATTTTTCGCTCCTTTTATTATGTGACTGCACTTCGCTTGCCGGCGGATCGAATACGCGGGCTAAGATCTAAATGATCGCGCGGCAGTTTTCGCCGGCGTAAGGAGAAGATCTGTTTTCTCAAGTTCCAGGTCTCGTGTAAAAAACGTCAGCGCCGAATGTGGCTCTAAACGTTTTGTATAGCGCTGTGCTCAGGTAAGATGACATTCACTGGAGACAAAGGTTGGCTTCTACCGCTGCTGCGCAGGTTGTCTATGCAAGTCCGACCCTGCTCAATTCGAAATGCTTCTCCCAGGAACCAGACCGTGACGCCACTGTCTTTTCGCACGCTTCTAGTACGGCTAGTTCCCTCTTCGTACCCTTTTTCTTTTTTAGGGGCGAAGCTCCTTAGGGGCTAGCCATGTCCGTATGTCCGTCCGCCGTCCGGCGTCGGGTGCTCGTGCTCCTGCTCGTGAGCTCACGTGCTCGTGTAGGGAAAAACAAATGGGAAAAAAAGATGAAAACAATTATGAAAAAAGAAAAAAAGAAGAAAAAAAACAGTAGGGGGTTCTGAGATGCCATCCCATCTGTCTTCTTAAAAAAAGAAAAAGAAAACCACACATTCTCCTACTGACACGAATGAAAACGACCGAAAAGCTCGGCATGCAGCGCCTCAGCGTCTACGCAGACAGCAAGCTGCTCCGGAGACCAGGGCGCGAGAAGCTGCTGCACAGCGTCAAAAATCAGCACCATCAGCACTACCTATGACCAAAATCAGTATCATCAGTACCACCCGAGCTTCGCCCCAATCAACATCATTCACCACATGGAGATTCGGTCATTTTTCTTTTTTGTGCTTCGCGCTATTTATGTTTAATATTGCACTGATGAGGCAGAAGAGCAGCATTCTTACCATAAAGTATCTTACGGATGTCCACATGATGTCTACGTTTGCGATATTCTGCTGGATCTTTGGCGTCGTCAAGCTTCTTGCAGACATATTTATAAAAGTTTGAGCAGGGTTGTGTTTCATTGTTTAAATCCAAAGTTTGAAGAAAATGATTACCTGGAATTTAATAAATCTAATTTTAAACAAGAATGTTAAAATCCGGTAGCTTCTACCCTTAAGTTTAAAAAAAAAATGAATAGCACCAATCATTGCTACTTTAATTTTACTTGGAAAGAGGCGAATCAAAGCCGGTTAACATGGCTTGACTTTTTACTATCCTTCTTTCTTTTTTTCAAGAACAGCAGTGGAGGGCGATCAAACTTTGGAATTTTGAAAGCCTTATTTTATTGCAGGTGCATGTTTTTATTATCTAATGTAACTTCTAGTCAAGAATTCAAAAGTATCCTCGATGTTATTCCTCGTTGTTCAAACCTTGCAACGTTTTTATAACTAGAAACTTTGCAAAACGCCAAAACTTATGTAGAATAGAATAAATTATTACCGTTTATTCACGCGAAATGGTACATACGCATTGTCCTGATCTACAAAAGCAGACCCTGCTTGTTTGTAGGACCAGAAAACCAGACCCTTGTAGATAAAGCTTAAAACACAGTTCCGGCCCGATTGTACTGGTTAAATTTAATGCAACAAAAAAAACTGCCCACTCGATTTCAATGAGCCTGCAAAAAAAATTTTAAACAATAACAAAACGCAACTGATCGAAAGGGAAGCGCAATCCCTGTTAATCACAAAATACCTTATGGGTAATATTACCCTACTATAGTAGGTTACAAGTCAAGAAGGTAGCGGCAAATGCCCCTCAAAGGGAATCATATATCCCTCCGCCACCTCCGCATCCAATAGCGTCCCATCGTTTCCGTGACGTCGCGGCCAACGCGCGAGGAGGGTCTTGCCTTTCTGTACATATTTGCTTTATCTTTCGACTTTGACTTAGCATTGTGGAAGCCACGAGAGGGTCTTCCCCTTCCGATGCAAACAAATACGACTTTCGGGGATTACGTTCCCCCTCCGACGAATACAAAGGCTGTTTTCTGGGGCTCGGTTCCCCCTGTGAGGAATACGAAGGTCGCTTTCTTAAAAAGTGGGATCGGAGACAAGTTGGCTTCACTCTGTAGCCAATATCTATCCATTGAAGCGGAACAAGGATCATTTCCAGTGAACTCTTCTTTCGACTGCGGAGGGATTTGAAACCGGCGCATCACGCTTGTGGGAGGAGCTTCTCCTACCTTTTGACTTGTAACCGACTATAGCAAATTTTATCCTTTGTCAAAAATATTTGAGATGATATACTAATTCTGCAGTAGCTATTGAAATGGTATCGTGCTGTAAATGTACCTAAAATATCTTGAATATAGATTTAAAATCGCATGAATAAATATTAACCATTTAGCCGTTCGACTTCGATAGGTTATATTCCAAATCATAAAACCACAAAAGTTTAAAGAAATTATTTATCACTATATTAACATCATCTTTAATTTGAAGTTGAATGCATAAGTGTTTCTGTATAAAACACCCTTTAAAAAAGCAAAAAATTGGCGTTTCATACCGTTAGACCAGAGTTGTCAACGAACTATTCTTTCACGTTTTAACATGAGTGGTTTTTCAACCAAGTGAGATTAGTCCAGAAATGCTCAAAGAACGTGTCGAGAGATCACGCTTGTTTTGAAATGAAGCTTAAATTTTGTTATTATAAAGGCTGAGGAAATAAAGCTCAGTGCAAGAAGATTTTCATTAGGTACTTGCCAAGTGCTTTGCAGGTTGGAGTGTTGCAAGTTTCAAACTGGATCTTTGCGTCATCTGAAAATTTAGAAATTTTAAAATATGGTATATTGTTCTCAGTTGCATTTGTGCTTCCCATTCATACAGTGAAGAAATAGATTGTACTAAAACGTCACAGGGTAAACTGAAAGATTTCGCATTCAGGCCAGCAAAATAACTAATATGAACCAGAATTGTATGAAATGCCGTGGTATTATTGCGCCACGGAAAGTGAATATATTTTTTATTTGAACCGTGCTTATCAGGAAACAAACTGTTTCATCTAGGAATGCATCTGGTCATGACAGGTCCATGACAGGTCAGCTGACCTGTCATGGACCACTCGCATAACATCTGTCATCGCCGATGCTAGCCGCACTCTCGGATTTCTTCACCGTAACCTCAGACAAGCTACATCCCCAGTAAAAATACTAGCTTATACTGTCAGAACTAAACTAGAATTCGCTTCTTCCATATGGTCACCATGGCAGGCATACCTAACTAGCAACCTGGAATCCGTTCAAAGCAGAGCCCTCCGTTTTATTTATTTCAACTATTCCCCTTACGCAAGCATATCAGGATTTCGCCAATCAGCTAACCTTGACACTCTTTTTTACCGCCGCAGGGTGTCTCGTCTTTCTCTTCTTCATCGGATCTTTTATTACAACAGTAATCTCAGACAAAGTTTGATATTGCCTCCTTACCGCATTTTCCCTCGTCTCGACCATTCTTGTAAACTCCGTCCGATTTCATCGTCAACCGTCACTCACAAAATGTCTGCTTTACCATTGGCCATTGACGGTTGGAACTCACTGCCTGACGTAATTGTTTCCTTATCTGACACTAAGAAATTTTCTGCAGCCATTAGCTTATTTTTTCTAACTTATAACTAGATTACAGCGTGTTTTTTGTTGATAAATAGTTGTGTTCTTTGTTTGTTTTTGGAAGTGTTCACTCCCTTGTATAATGCCACTGGGCCTTCAAGGAATAATAAATGATGATGATGATGAGGATGGAAAGATTAAAAAAAAAATTTAAAAGACTGACACAACAAACTTATTTGAAACCCTTGTTTTCCATCTAATAGAGACCAAAAACGATTGTGACATCAATATAATTTTGCATTAGTTATCTTACTTATTTTGGCGCAGATGGGAGAAATAACGTCTTCTTTCCCCAGGATAGCCCAATTCTACTGTGCCATTGCAAAGCAAAAAAGGAAATATTTTTTAATCTGCAGAACCGCGTGGCTGTCATGGAAACCATAACGTGCTGTATCCTGACGCGCGTCAGGGTAGATTCGTGTTCTGAATTTAGTCGCTAAAAATCAAACTGTGTAGTACATCCTGTCTCTTGGACATATGATTGTGCGTCAAAGGTAGCGTACGCACTCTAAAAAAATGTATAATCTTACACCCCTTGTCCCATATAAGACAATCCAAAACTTCAGTTAGAAGTACAGCACACTGACGTCGAACCGACGGTATCAACTTTCACGAACGCTTGATAGCCGATTGGTACAACTCATTAAAATACCTAATGTATGTACGTGTCACAGACTACAAACAAAAAATCGAGGTTTCCTTAGCCTTAGTGAAAAACCTTAGTGTTTTTATTTCTTTAGTGTGATGCGTACTTTACCTATTTAATAGGTTTTATCACACTGTTTCTAAGCCCCTTCTAAAAGTTGGGACCGTTGTTCTACGTCAGTGCGCTGTATGCCGAACGGAAGTATTGGGCTGCATTATATGGGACAAAAGGGTGCAAGGCGACACCTTTTTTTTTTAGAGTGTATAACCAAGATGTAGTGATGCCTTTACCAAATTCTCTACTAGGGAATAGATCTTGCACCGCGACTATCCAACGGCCTAGGCGTCGGCAGCTTTTGTGTGGTTGGATCTGCTGGAAGTGCCCGGCCTGCGGCGTTTCCTGTTGGAATTGGGAGGGTTGGTTGCAGCCATCTATCGTCGTCGACAGCTTTCGAGGCAGCGGAGACAGCCATCTTTGCCGTATAGACCGATCTCACCAGCTTGTTTCACTACGCCACAGCTGCAGCAATATATCGAAGGAACTGTAGTCCTTCTGCACTTGCGGTAACCTCGCTGGAGCTCTGCGTGTGTAGAGAACGAGACTTCCCGAGCCCTCTAGTGCACCGCAGTCTGCCGCTTGCGAACTAAAATAATGGCGGCATCACGCATGTGACGAACGCTTGGTAAGTACGGTCTACTAGCGAATCGAATTCCTCAATGTGCTTTCAGACGTTTATCTGTACTAATTAAAAAGCTAATTAGCACGTTTTCTACAATTACTCAGCTATTTACTATGTTTTTGCAATCCCTGACGTCCGCTATGGCTGGTGTTTTTTTTTTTTTTCCCGTAAAAGGTTTAGTTCTATGTCAATGACTCTTTTTTAGGGATTTTGAAGTCTTCGCTGAAACATCATGTGACCCTAAGGTGGCATGTTTTAATCCGTATATAAATATGTTTCTAAGAAACGGCGGTGTTTTTCTATGTGAGACCGTCTCTTGTTTAGTAGTCTCTGTGTCTACTAGTTTCACTAATAAATTAAAAGGGGTAAAATAGCTTTCTTAGAATCATTTTATTCGTTACGTTGCAATTTCAGATATTGAATTCGCCATTATTTGCAGCTAAACCAACTTATAAATTTTGTTATGCTATACGGCGAGCAAGTGTTCGCAGCTTTCAGTGATGGCGGTATCGGGTTGTGAGACTCGCGCTCACTAGCTCCTGGATCATCAGCTTCAGATTGGACGCGCTTACTTACACCTTCCTGACGTGGAAGTATGAAGCGCGGCACTAATATCGCTCGTATTGGACAAAATTAATATTGCTTACGAGCATCACACACTCGTGACATGCACCTCGTGGTTATCTCGGCAGCGAGTCCTTCATGGACACGCTGATGGCACGATGCTGAAATATAGGTAGATGCAATTTGCAAAAAGGCAACTTGCGTTAGATATATTCATCGATCATTATTCATGTTTTTGTCCTCCGATTCCGAAACACAACCAGATGAAGCGCCGCATGTAGCTGCCCACAAAGATACGTACACTGAAGATGCATTCCTTTCAGGCACTTGTATTTACGGAGATTCAGTAGACCGTTTTTAGACTTTAGTAAGGATGTCCAATAGCGCCGCCCAGCTCGGGTGGAGTATCGGACAGCGTTACCGGAGTGCGAAAAACGATCTACAAAAACTCCCAAAAGACGAGTGCCTAAAACGATTATGAACATAAATAGATTGAAGGACCGACGGTGACGTGGCCACCAAGAAGGGAAGGGCGCTAGTTTCGTCTCCGTGTCCATATTTTTTCTTGTCTTTCGCGCTATTTATATTCATTATGCTTAAAGGGAGGGTGAACCAAAATTTAGATTTCAGAAAGAAATGCAGGAGGAGTAGGGGGGGACGCTAGAATCCGTACAACACCACCCATAAGGCGATATCTCGAATGGACGGCCGTATTTTTGGAGAAAGGGGTCGCAATTGAACGAGGCCGACGAGGCGCGTGACGTCAACATATCTCGTTTCCTCCTCTCTTCGCTTCGCCGCCTCAAGGCGGCGAGGCGGAGAAGACGCGAGGCCGTTTCCTCTCCTTCTCGACTTTTTTCGGAGAAACAAGACGTCAACACATCTCAAATGCGCCTCCTTTTTTTTTAGAAAAGTACGGTCATCCGTTGGACATGTCGCCTGTATGAGTGATGTTTTGGTGTTTGTAGCGCCCCATTGCACGCTTCTGTCACCGTGTTTTGTGGAATCCAGATTTCAGCTCAGCATCCTTTTAAGTTTTAACCAACTACCCCAGCCCAATATTTTAAAAATTATTAAGCATCATAGCAGGATGCTGTTTGTGGTTCTTTTGCACGGAATGTGTTTTATTAGCCGAATTCCATGAAAAAGTACTCATGAAACGTCGTTACATAGGAGCGTCATGAATGACCGTCACACCAATTTCCCCGCTAAATTTGGCGAATTGATGTCACGTGATGTCGAATTTCCGCTGAAGTTAGCGGGGAAATAGATGTTACGTGACGACGTCATGTGACAAAGTCACATGAACTTAAGCCACGTGACCTCAATTTCTTCGCTACAGAGGTGGCCAAATTACTCATTTATTGTAATTAAATTACATTACTAATTACTTTTCAGAAAACGACTGAAATGTAACACATTACATTACAAATTACCACTGCATGGATGTAACGAATTACAAATCAAAATTACCGCATACAAGTAATGAAATTACTTTCAAATTACTGTTTCCTATATTTTAATGAAGGAACTTAACAAAAAGAAAGGACGCACTCTGCTCTGCATTTGCAAAGTAACAACCGTCAACCCTACACCAAGCCAGTGGGCGAAACCAAAGACAGATAAAGCGAACCAACATGCCGTCCCAAACCGAACCTTCTACCATGGGTCTGTCTGGGTTGTGAACTCACGTTTTTTTCCGAAATACCTACTGCGCACGCTGTCGATCTCCAGATACGTCTGGGTTCGGATTGCCTTGCTATTGATTATTCCTGTAGGCGGTGTCTTCTTTGTGTGAATTTTGGGGCAAGATAATCTTCAAGGGGGACAAAAGCCATGTTTGGGGAAGCCTATTTTTGGTCACAGCAACACAAACCCAGCAGGATTTAGGTGGCACAACCTTCTAGTCCGACCTAAAGTGCCTTCAAGCAACGTGTACATAAAGGCACCCAATCCGACCGTCACACAAGCCAGCATTCAAAAACGAAAACCGCATTTGCCCTTTCGTTTTCGTTAGTTTTTAAAGAAGCTTTACATTTTGCAAATGCAAGAACTGCTTTATTTTTTGTTCATATCCGGGCAAATGAAGAAAAACACGCCTGAAATATTCAAAAAGTAATTACGATTTTAGTTCCAATTACCGCCACTAGGGCAATTCATTATATTATTAAATTACCTGCATCAAAAAATGAGATACATTACAAATTACTCTCAAATGTAATTTATTTACTGTAATTCAATTACAGTAATTTCATTGCTGCCACCTCTGCTTTGCTATATTTGGCAAGTAAATTGATCGTGACCATGTCATGTGACCTCAACTATGTAATCTCAAGTTCCCCGCTAAATTTAGCAGGAATATTTATGTCATGTGATGTGACCGCGTCATGTAACTTCATGTCATGTGATCTCAAGTCCCATGACGTCAATTTCGGCAAAGTGACTCTGAGGAAAGGGTAATTTGCGCTCAACACCTTCTTTGCTCACCGGTCGTTGTCATGGGGAGTAAGCTTGTATACTATTGATAACCCAGTTTCGGGATTAGGCGACAAAATGCGAAAACTGATCGCTGATTATCAGAAGGCCAGTTGTCTTTCCGCTAACTAAATCACGTTATTTAGCTTCCAGCCTATTGACTCGTGGTTATCCCTCATGTAAATTTCATCAAGTCCGATACTTCAAAATAAAGACGGAGGAATAACAAAAATCCGAATTAGAACAAGCGCTCTGTATAAAACAAGCTTTGGCATTTTGTCTGCAGCTTTGGGGAATGTTTAGATCATTAGTGTCCTGCGAAAAAATTTCTTTATATTTCTCAGACAGAACCGGTTGTTCAATATGTGAGGCTAAGATTTACGACTCCTTTATCCTGCAGTATAAGTCTCCACTCGCTAACGTTTAGCTTTGTTTCTTTTATCTAGTTACATTTATGCTGCTAAGTGAAAGTTAGATACAAATTACCTACCTTGTTCCTCAGGGGAATTACATGCGACATCGCTCGTCATGCCAAGAAGAAAAAGCCATGCTATGCATGTCCCCCCTTGAAGTTTCATATTATTGTGGTTCAAATAGCGGGCCTATAATACAAAAGCAATTTAGTTTCCCAATAAAGTGAAGCATCAACCAAAAAAGAACCTCCAAAGACGCTTTGAACATCGTGTCGTACAGCGTTAGCTATTGCATTAGGCTGCATGGATCAATACATGGCTAAGAGTGCTACCATGTTTTCTCAATCGATATAAACTCGGCACCGGGGATTGCTCTGCTATCTACAAAAAGAAATTAAATCAATTATGACATCTACGTTATCTACGTCGTCGTTTTACTAAAGTACATGTCTTAAAGGGCCCCTGAAAAGACGAAAAAAACTGTTTTTTTAAACAGTCTGGCTTGGACACGCGTGTCACAAAATAAATTTTTCGCGAAAACAAAGTTTGTTAGAGTAATAGTGACGGCGAGAGATTCATTTGAAATTCTGCGCGCAAAGTCCATGACGCCACGGAAGGCGACGTCAACATGAAGGCGAAGCCGACCCACCTCTCCTCCACGCGCCCGAAATGCCGAGAGGGAAAACAAGTGGCAATGAGGTGACTACCGACTAAATCACGTCTCGCGCCGTCATTACGGCCATACAAAAATTTCGTAAAATAAATAAAAACATTAAAACTGTTTGAAAAAAACATTTATCTTTTTATTCTTTTTAGGGGCCCTTTAAGGCCCGTTCACACTCTTGTGACCTCTTAAACCTGGGTTCCTTAAAACTTCTTAAACCAGAGGACACACACTGGCGCCATCTATTGGGTAGCAGTGTAAACTCGGCGGTACGGCATATTTTTTTTATTTCTCTCGCGCATTATCCTTTCTTTCTTGGCTCGAAAAACTTTTGTCAATGTTAGAAACGAGCCTTTCTATGGGTATTACGCACATTTGACCTCGGAAATCCCGCAAAACCTTCGCTCTTGTGAAATGCAGTTCCAGGGCCACCGCATAGACGGCGCCACAATGCCAGTGTGTTCCCTCGTTCAAAAAAATTTAAGAAGATTTAAGAGATCTCGTCTCTCTCAGTCGTACTCGGTCGCAAGAGTGTGAACGGGCCTTTAAAGTTGAACACCATAGAGCGAATATGCGGCGAATAACCGACAAAGTTCGCACGGCGGCGTTTGTTCTTGCGGTGGCGTCAAAAAACTGGTAGTTCGCCGCATATCTAGCGGAGCTAGATATTAGCTTTATTTGATTTTCCTGTACCTCCTGCACAGGTTCAGAAAAAAATGTACGGCAGTGCACTTCCGGTATGTGTACTCAAATACAACCGGAAGTACACCTCCCTACACTTTTCCTCACCGGTGCGGGAGGTGCAGGTACATCGACCGAAGCTATTGTTCGCCCGGCGAACGCCGCTACCGGATGCGGCCAACGCGCGGCGAAGGACACGGGCCAATCACGACGCAGTACGCGGTTTGACTTCCGCCTGGCTCCGATGCCCAGTGTTTAACACCAAGCCATGCTCCCCGTCGCATCTGGACAATCTCTTTCCCAACAAACTCATGAAGGCTTATTAATACTCAAAAGTATATTATTATAGATTACTTGCTCGTTTCGTAGAATTTGTTTTGCGCTTTTTACGAATATGACGCAACAAAACTTTAAAGGTGTCATATTTCAATGGATATTCACTTTCCCCCTTGGCAACACTGACAGTCGCGCCGTTCGCGTCGGCGGCGATCACAGCTTGTTCGTCTCGGAGTTTAGTGGTGAACGAATACGCGGGCGCGCGTCGTTGCAGATATTCGCCGCGTGAACTTCGCCGTAAAAGTTCGCTTCACGGATTCCAGCCTTTAGGTGATACCCTGTAAATTCATGCTGCATTCTATAAAGCAGCATCCCATTAACATATATATCAAATATTAACTAAGAGGGAGAGCATTCGTCAGCGAAACAAAAAAGTAATTCTATTGACTAAAATTGTCTCATTTCAGCAATTTATTGTCTCCTAGTCAGCCTATTTCGTTTGCTTCGCTCGTGTATGCTCAGCTAAAACAACGTGGGCTATTTTTTTAGTTATTTTATTTTATTTTAGCAGTATACTCCCCGTCTCCACTTCTCAAAAGCATCGGAATCACTATCCATAATTTTTATTTTTATTTTTTTTTTTTACCTTTTTTATGATTTCGTTTTCTTAATCGCCATCATACACACGCTAAAGCAGCATACTACTCACCCTGTTTAACGTACAAAAGAACCAGACGTGACGTTCTACATACGACAGCCAAAGGACAACTCACCAGCCCCGAGCGCAAGCCGTCCACTCGAAATCAAGCGGCTAGTCTTTACACTTCTCTGAAACTTGAAGCAGTCTGCTTCAGAATCTTGAGTCACGGGTAGTGGCGCGTTACTTTGGTTGTCACACGAGCCTCGACGGCCACAGCTTGACCCTAAACAAAGGACTGGACAATCGAGGATCTAGAGTCGCTTGTTTCTCTGGTCATATGACTCATCGTTGCATTCGTCGCAGCCCCAGGGACTCGGCTCGTTGCGATGCTTGCAAGTGTTCAGAAGGCTTGCAAACAATGTGCGGCTGCACCTCACGGTGACATCAGCGCCTATTGTGTTTGCACAAGGGTTTGCGCATTGTCAAATATTGTTATTGAAAGAAGCAACTGCATATTGCACAAGCTACGTGGTCTTATATTCTAAACTTACGTATAATTCAGGCTGTTTTTTTTTTTTTTATGTATAGGGTCCACCTGTACAGAAATGCGCAGATGGTCATACCAAGGATTGGGCAAGTAAGTTCATATATTCATATTATATACACGCCGCATATAGTCTTTTTTCCTAAATTGTTCATGTGACCATATATGGCATTTCTAAATGGCCAGACTTTTTTTAAAGGAGGGAACTTGCGTTAAATTTGTATAGCCATTGTACGAAGTTGCGGTGGTAGGGGCCACTAGAAAAAAAAGGCTGTATTGGTTACTTAGCTGGCTATTCAACTAAACCGGTTTTATTATTTTCATACATTTGTTTTTATTGGAGGGGCATAAGGTATAGAGAATTAACGCTCCGATTTATTAGAGTCTAACAGTGATGTAAAATTTAGATTGCAATACTCGTAGTGTGCCCTACGGGGCGAGAATTGTCGTCTATGTACACTGTTTCAAGCCCGAAACAAATGGAGTCTTTCACTGAGTTCACGGGTACGCCCTCGGTGCGCACCGGATGTAAATATTGCATCCTCCCTTGAGCCGCCCGCCACTCGGGCAGCCGCACTGAGTGATTTCCGTTCGCGGAGCGCGCACTACGCGTGGGCACGGCTGGTGCGCGGCGCCGCGCCGAAAAATTCGACAGGTTTGTTTGTGGTTTCATATGTGGGTGCCCAATTGCAAAAGAGGGGTTGCGGCTTTGATATCGCCTCTAGGACGCCTTCATGATAAAGCCTTGCGGTGTATGTTGTTCGTTCATCGCTGCGATACAAGTGACACGAGTTCGTCGGGGTGCGTTCACCGACTATGTTTGACAACCCCTTCTGCTCCATGAAGAACGATTATGCGAGCGAACTTTGAGCGACGAGTGCGACACGTGGCAATGAGTTTGTGTGTTGTCATCGGGATACTATGCAATCGTCGTCGTCCGAAGTTCCCCTATTTCAAAGTGGCAATGATTGCGGATGCGCGAAATGACTGGCTATGATTGCGGATGCACTACGACTGGCTACCTCGCTGTCGCCGTCGGCGTAATCGCGCGTTGCATTATGGGACACTTCCCATAATGACGTCACATGTTACATCACGTGTGACGTCACTCGTGACACTCGTGACGTCACGTAGGTCACCTGTGAAGGTCCCGACGAAGGTCAGAACCTTCACGAGGCCTTCACGAGTGACGTCACGAGCGTCACTAAGGTCATGACTGACGTCACGAGGGAGGAGGGAGGGAGGGGAGGAGGAGGGGCCAAGAATGAAGTGGGGAAGGGAGGAGGAAGATGCAAGAGGAAGAGAGGGATGAGGAGGGGAAGGAGGAGGGGAGGAAGAGAAAGGAAGGAGGAAGAGAGGAGAGGCTACGAAGGAGGAGGAGGGGCATACCAACACCTCCTAGAGAAGAAGCCATAGCGCTCTGAGAGGTTACGTCACAATGTCGGAGGAAGGAAGGTCATGGCGCACCTACGTGAGAAAATATCTGCTGTCGATGCTATCGACGTGAAAAAAATGTTTCTTTTAAATCGGCGGGGTGGTGTTCGTGCGCGTTTATCCGACATTAATATACGTTTTAAAGGCGCAGTCTTGTACAATTTATTATATATATAATAAACGTAATATACAACGCGTTACCAAGGTTGAGAGTACCAAATTTATATTTATGAGTATTCCCGTAACCGCGGGACTACGTGCAGTCCCGCAGCTCCCCACACCTTTCGAAGAACCGGCTCCGATGCCACATCTTCCGGATTCTTCCCTCATACGGGCTTTGATTCTGGTAAATTTAGGTTGTGTGTGAGCTGCTGACTGTCTGAAAAGGAACGCTGAGAGATTTCAGAAGGGAAGGAAACCGAAGAAAAATCCAGTCATTGTCGCAGGGAGCGCACACGAGCAAGAGATGGGTCGACAACGTTAAGCCTTGCGTCGCCGCTGCTCTCGTGTGTGGTACTTTTGAGACTTTTTTCCCGTCGTATTTCTGTCATCACCGTAGTCTCGGGTAGTCTTTTGTGTTCGCTTGATACTACGGCATTTACGTGGATTCGTGAAACAAGTCCTACTACGGTTTGAGTGGCATGTGTGACAACTAGCCAACGATGACTCTGGTCGATTAATCGATAGACCGCTCTCGACAGAGAGAGGCTTCTTGGAGTTCGTGACAGGTGAGAAACAACTTATTCACGGGCTTTCTTGGTCATGTAGGACGCAAGTAAAATGCTGCAATCGTTTTTTTTTTAATCGCGTGATAGATTGAAATTTTGTTCTTTGTCGCTTATTCGTGTGCAGTTGCGTCGACATTTGTAAATATGCGCGGTAATCTAGTTTTCACTGGAAGGTGAAACACACGTTTGTGTGATTATTGAAAGTGCGTTGTTTGTGGTTCTGTGTTTATTTATACGAATGTTATTTATTGCCTTTACCGCGTTTATACTCGAATCATAATTATATTAAGGTAATAATAATATTATATACAAAATAAGTTATATTTTGTTCTAAGGCAGCTCGAGCCCATAGGGAGAAGTAAATTAGTTGAGTAAGTAGTAAGTTTAGTACCCCTGCCACACGGAAAAGTTAATATATTTTCATTCAGTGATATAGAATTTAATCAGCTCGCGGTCTTGAGTAATTATACGAGCGCCGCAAGCAGATTTGTCGACGTTCTAATGTCATTTGATCGAAATTACATTACTTTTGCCATGTGGCCGGGATATGATGCAAGAATTCAGTGACTGCAAGCGATAACGTCGCGCTTACATGAACGTAAGTGACACTTGTCTTGCCTTGTCCGCGTTGACTACGTCTACCTGATTTTAGAGCGCAGCTCTTAGGCGCCTGTTTCCGGCTTGAGCGGCGTCGCCGTCGCCGTCGCCGTCGCCGTCGCCGTCCGCGTCGGCGTCGCCGTCGGCGTAACCGCACGGTGCATCATGGGTAAATTTTCCCGAAGAAACCCGAGGTCCTCCCGAAGGAACCCGAGGTCCTTCGGGAAGACATCGGGAGGACCTCGGGTTCCTTCGGGAGGACCTCGGGTTCCTTCGGGAGGACCTCGGGTTCCTTTGGGAGGACCTCGGGTTCCTTCGGAAGGACCTCGGGAGGTCCTCGGGTTCTTTCGGGAGGACCTCGGGTACCTTCGGCGACCTCGGGGAGGGGGGGTCACGTGACCCCCCGAAGTCACGTGACCCCCCCCTTCCCCGAGGTCACGTGACACCCCCCCCCCCCTTCCCGATGTATCGGCATCGTCATCGTCACTGATGACGTCATTGGCATCGTCACCGATGACGTCATCGGTGACGTCACTGATGACGTCATCGGCATCCGCATCGTCATCGGCAGCATTGCTGATGACGTCATCTGTGACGTCACAGATGACATCATCGGCATCGTCATCGTCACTGATGACGTCATCAGTGATATCACTGATGACGTCATTGCCCCCCCCCGAGGTCAAGTGACCCCCCAGGTCACGCGACCCCCCCCCAAGGTCACCCCCCCCTCCCAAGGTCACTCGACCCCCCCCCCCAGTACCGTTCCCACCTCCTCCTCAAGAGCTGCGCTCCGATTCGGCGTTACAGGGAGTTGTAAACGGCTTTAATTTTTTAACTGATCTGTTTTGCTCTATTCCAATCACTGCGTGTCTCGCCATTTTGTCGAAGTATTTCTGTATGAAATATGCATTCCTACAGCAATAATTGCGTGACTCAATGTCTTTGACTTAAAACAATCACATTTTTCTAGAGACGTCTTATACGCATACCTTGTGCCATTTCGTACCGATTATTTAGCGGTGCAATATTTTGCTCGTGTAATAAAATGTTTTCTAGGCCCGTTGCTATGTCCAGCTTTTCTTTTAGCTAATAAGACACGCGTACGTGACTAAAAACGCGTTACGACTTTCGATCCACGCACGTTGCCTTCGCTTCGACGCGCACCCCCGATGGCCTTCCTTTGCGACGTCACGGGAAGAGCGCTACGGCCTTCTTCTCTAGGAGGTGTTGGGCATACCCTCCTCTCCGTACCCTTCCCTCCTCCTCCTCAAGAGCCGCGCTGTAATTCTGCATTACAACCTCAACACCCTTATGTGGGTGTTGAGCGAAATTCACTTTGACGAAAAATAAAAATTGTATTGTATTGTATTGTATTGTAAAGAATTATAAACGCCTTTCATTTTTTTAATTGAAACATTTGTTTAAGGTTGGGAAAGTTAGACGAACGCCATCTTCACCATGTATTTATCAAGCTCGGCATACATTAGATCTGTGAATAATCGTCCAGGTAAGTTCACGAATTAACTAAAATACGTTAAATATTTTTTTTACTATTGGTTATGTTGCAAGTTGCAGTATTGACGGTAGTTACAACTACAGGCCAGGCCAATTAGGGTAATTTGCAGAAATGTAAAGGGGTTTTTAGGCAGTGATAAAATGTCACGTTTTTCGCACGATTTAAATATAGGGTGAACGCAAAAAGCGCGCCGCAAACCCTGCCCACAATAACGCTTAGAAGAGTGACGTAGGCGTTTCAGTCACACCGTCACTCGTATCGGTATCGTCTAGTTACCCTTCAAGGAAGTGTTGATGCCGTAATAGCGACCCCATGAGTCAAACTACTACGTTGCGGCAATCGCCCCGATCGCCGTAACGCCACCACCGGATTCGCTGAGTGCGCACGCTGCAGGCTACCTGTGGCTGAATATGAAGAATAACACGTCACCATTAAAATCCTTATAAGGATGACGACATCAGTCAATGACGTCTTCTTCGCATCGCTTGCAGCGAGATCACAATCAAGAGATTCGGTTATTAGCTCAAATAGTACTGTTGAAGGGTTCCAGTGCTTCAGTGGCTTTGCGCTCCTTTCGTCGTGAAAGTGCATATCATGAGAATGAATACCGCGCATACGTTATTTTCCAAGGCGTGATACAACGGAGGAGTGAGCCAATCAGCTTCCGCGATTTCTCCTCGTTTGCAAACTGGTGGACACCGCAGTACACCAGGCTGCAGCACCAGTCATACGCCATACAATAGCACGGCGTCTTGCTGTAAGCGTAGGAAATGTTCGCGAACATTTGATCCTTGAAACGATTTAAACAATTAGCCGAAGGAGACAGCCACCCGACAGTCATCTTTCGTCAGCACGGCACCGGCTCAAACGAAACTTGCTGGCGAAACCTCCCGCGGCCTACTCAATAGGGAGTTTTAAACGCTCGTTCCCATACCTCTGATAACGATTACCCGATGCTACGGCGACGTCTTTCCGCGTGCATTCTATCATTATCGGGAATTGTTATCGGCGGTATCGGAACGACCTTCGAAAACCCCCGAAGGGTGGCATTCTTCGCCAATCTCTCGCGCAAGAGTGCGAGCCTGATCCATGTATGTATACCATGCTCCCGCGGCGCAGTGCTGCTCTTAAGAGACCAATGACATCAGCCGTACGAGCAACCTTGTACATTGTAAAAAACATGCCCCGATTCTTCAATCCAACCCTATTGGAAAACCCCAATATGAACAGCGTATTAGGGATATTGGTAAACAATATATTTTTATTGTATTACAATACGATAAGGACAGTGTACTGGAAAACATTACATTTATTGTATTGTATTACAATAAGGGTTTGTTATGGGATTTCAATATACATAATACGCTAAAAACATTGGAAATCCGATACCGTATAAACCCTTATTGGATCCCCATGTGCAGTGGCGGATCCAGGGGGGGGGTCGACGGGCCGCTGCCCCCCCCCCCCAATCAAAGTCGCCCCCCTCCCTCCCCCTTCTCAGAGGGCGATTTGACATGGGTGGACCGCCCTTGCACAAAAAAGAATGGTAGAATAGTATCCTTAAATATTTTCTGCCCCCCACCCCCCAAACGGAGTTCTGGATCCGCCCGTGCCCATGTGTCGTATGGGGATCCAATAAGGGTTTAAGATTCCAGTGTACTTAGCGTACGTATTATGGATATTTGAATCCAATATATTATATCGGCTACCAATAAAACTATATACAAGTTGGAATATTATGTTAAGCACAACATTTCTTTGCTACGCAGTCTCTCCTTGTGTGTATTTCTGAGTGATAAAATAAAAAATGTTGCTGAATCAAATTATGAATAAAGAAGCAAAACACTGGGCTTATCCATACCAAATATATTTAACATGTTCCTGAACTGGAGGATCTGGCATTTACTGCAAAAGAAAGTTAATTGTTTAGGACCCTCATTCAAAAACTTGATGTTTGAAAACAATGTGAGATCCTCACCTTTTCAATGAGAACAGCACCTGCTAGCTGCAGCCATATAGAAACTGCAAGATAAAAATTTGTGATTACTTCGCGACAAGTAGCAATTCTTCACTAAGCCGGATAGATTCAAAATTATGTCTGCGTTGATTGCGGAAAAATAAGCTTCAATGCCACTGCCACGCGTCATTCTGAGCTCGGTCAATTAAATATACGTATCCGCTCATCTGGCGTCAGTATTCCTGCTTCGCACCAAACTAGAGTATCTGGAATGCTCACCTTTGAGGAACTGGTGCTTGCTTCCTTGCAGGCCGTGGAAACTGGAAGAGAGATTTGCGATTAGTTGCGTCCAAGTAGCAGTTACTTTGAGTAGCCTCGTAAAGTATACTAAAGTATACTAAGTTAGAAAGATTCAAAACTACATGCGCGGGACATGGATATCCCCTTGCGACGTGACTGGGCATACGTCAATGTCGGCCGCGTGTTTTACAGAAAAATAGGCTTCAATGCAGGAGCCCCCAGTCAATCTGAGCTCCGTCAACTAAATATGCTGTACCGGTCGTCTGGCTTCAGTACTCCTGCTTCGGGAATCTGGAATTCTCACCTTTGAGGAAAAACAGACTGGTACCTGCTGGCTCTTAGGCCGTGGGAACTGCCAGAAAGATTTGCGATTAGTTGCGTCCAAGTAGCAATTTCTTTGAGCAGCCACCTACAGCATACTAAGCCGGATAAATTCAAAATTACATGTGCGTGACATAATATGCCTCTTGTGACAAAACTGGGCACACGTTTTGTCGCCTACAGCAATACTGAAGCCAGACAAGCGGTAATGCATATTTAATTGACGGAGCTCAGAACGACTGGAGACGCTTTCACTGAAGCTTGTTTTGCTTCAATACACACGTGTATTGCACGCGTGTATTGCAGAAAAACAAGCTTCAGTGGAAGCGTCCCCAGTCGTTCTGAGCTCCGTCAATTAAATATGCCGTAGCGCTTGTCTGGCCTCAGTATTGCCGCTTCAGAGCAATCTAGAAAATCTAGAATCCTCACCTTTGAACGAGAATAAACTGGCACCTGCTGCCTTGTGGGCCATGGAAACTGTAAGAAAGATTTGCGATTAGTTGCGTCCAAGTAGCAATAGACAATTTCCAATTTTTCCAAGCGCCCCGGCCCACGCGCGAGGAATTGTGGGAGGGATTGTCCCTCGCCTGGCCGGTCTGCCTTGAGATCGCATTGCCTTGTCGCTTGTCTACTCTTAATCCTCTGCTTTTCGATTCCATTACCTATTTTTATCTATTCCAGTGTACTTTTTATTGCTTCTAAGTGTTTCTATTCTCTCCTGCGCGCGATATTTCTTGCATATATATAGTATTTGTGTTTTTATTTTGCCTTTTTCGACGGGAGTGCCGACGAACAACACGCCGCTTCGCGCGTCGTTTCCCGGGTGAGTACTACCATTGCTACCGATTCTTATCGATCTGTTAGCTGTTCATTTTGTTTCATTTGACCCGCGTGTAGTCAAGAGGAGCCGTTTATGAACACCCGCGCACATGTCATAGGGGTAGGCAGAGCTCTGAATCAACAATCACAACGCGAGAGCCGAGTGCGCTGTGATTTGGTCGCCCGCGCTCGCTACGTTGACTCGCTCTGCATAGTGTGCCTTCGAGTGCCGCTTACTTGACTAAGATACAGCCCGCCGCTCTGCGCGGGCTGTATCTTCTGCGACGCGGGCGCATGCTCGGTATTTTAAGATAGTTAAAATTGAACTCTGCATCAATCTTGAAACATAACAAACAAATTGTGCATGCCAAAAGGAATAGCAAATGAAACACCCACCATCTATCTATTTTCGGTTTTTTTCCGCAAGAAGCTGTCGTATAGGTAGCCTCCCTTGCTTAAGCCGCTCCTCCCTAGTGGCCCGGTTGGGTCTCGTCCTGATGAATCATCGGTGGAGACCTGAGGTGCGGTCAACATCAGATTAGACCTTTTGAGACAGAATCCATGTACTTGCTGAGAGGAAGTACACCCAAACGAATCTCAGGCATGTCATTTATAGTGCGTTTTAAATTGAGAGGCCTGATGTAAAATGAGACGTCAATACTGACGCACCCCTTTTGCGAATGTGAAATTTTGAAGGCCTTGTCCCCCTCGCTAGGGGGACAAGGCACATGAATCTCGGCACGTGGATGAAATTTTTTACCTTAACATCCCGACCCAATGTCCATCCCCGAATAATCGGCCACCACACTTTTAGAAAAAAAAAAATTTTTTAGAAAAAGCCGATGTCATTGACCACCCCTACAAAAACCAGAACCAAGCATACTCGTACCGTGGCTTGTTTGCTCCGTGCTGCCCTCGAGTTAACTCGGGCTGACAATGTGTTTTTTTAAATGGAACCCACGTTTTTAGTTTCGGTTTCACTTGTTGAGGCAGGTGGATACTTTTGTAAAGCTTCCTCCCTATGCGCTTCCGAGTCAACATTTTTGCAATGACCAACCCCCGGGCTTTGATTTTGCGCTCCTTGACGAATGCTGAAACTCGTATAGGCGGCAATAGCTCACCTTAAAACTACTTGCTCTTGGTGGTCAAGAACAAACTCGTGTTCCTGATTGGCAGCCACTTGCTGCCAAGAATTGCTGCACATATCCGAGAGAACCCGGTCTTAGTCTAATACAGATCCTTTGGCCGGACAGAGTCATAAAGGCATGACACAGGAGCAGTATAAAGACAGGAAATAGAGCGTCTGTGAGGAATGAAACACACAACTCAGGCATCAATCACTCACCTTGAAAACACTTGTCATAAGCGGCAAAGAGCAAACTTCTGGCCTTGATTGGCTGGTGCTTGCCGCCAAGGCCTGCCTGTAGTACCCAAGTCTGAGGTGGGCGGCATTGGGTGTACCTAATAATGCAAATTTTAATAATTCCTTCCAGACAAAGAATGTACTAAGTCTTGTATTTATTCAGCTAAATTCAATCAAATTCGGCATTCTTGAGATTCTATGAATATATTTCAGAAGAGGAAAAATATGCAGCATGGGTAATTAGTCCTGCATTTAAGTGGAATGCAATGTAGGTTTGGGGTTTACATGCAAAACCAACTAAGGGGATCTGGCACGCCCAGGCGGTGGGCTGAGGATTACTTGAACTATCTGCGGATATTTTGATGTGCAACCCTACCCTGAATTACATGGCGCCTTTCTGCAACAAGCCTCAGTCATATTCCGGGCACATTTAAGTGGAATCTCTAAATACCCTGCTCCTCCGACCTCTCTTCTGTCTGGACACTGTAATGGTGCAACAGTGTTTCTCATGTTGCAATGCATGTTGCAGAATAACCTGTGATGTGCCACCCTAAAGTATGTTTCGGCTGTTTTAAAATGTGACTGATGTGGCACATAGCCATTGTGTAAACAACTTATAATAAAATATTAAAAAAAAAACTTTTCTAATTCTGAAAGGGAAACTCCTGACAAAGCCATGGAGAGTGACAAAGCAACGGGGCCTCCTGAAACTCCTGAACCTGCACAAGAGACCAGTGCTAACCAAGGTTCTGTGTATGTCCTAAGAGGAATAGAGGGACTGGAGGGCTTCGAGATTGCAATAATTCAAGGTATTATATATTTAGCATACGTCTAGTTGCTAGAATAAAGTCTATACTTGGGGACAACTTTCTTGGCTGTGTAATCAAAGCTACGGGCTCCTGTGGGCTCGCACACCCAGGGTGGCGGTCAAGGCTACACAAATGTCCTCTTTAATACTGATATGCCAAAAAAATTTTGCATCAAATACAGTTCCCCAGCAAAAAGAAACATGTGCTCATAACAATATTAAAGCTGTATTACCACAAGTAACCAAGTCAAATTACATTTCATCAGATCTCATTTTAAGATGTACGCTGCCAGTCGACACAACTGCTTAGGGCATAAATTCAGCAAACAAGATATTACCCCCCTGACATCAGCGTAACCTCTTTTTTAGAATGACAACTGATTCTTGCTCATAATTATTCTTAGTCAGACTTTGCTTTTTTTGACTGCAATTTTTTTTCTGCGCTTTAAGGGCTTGACTAGTGAGCAAACACGGTGGGCAGAAGTGCATCATCGCTGCATCTAACTGATGAGTTCGCCTTCTTATGCCAGGAGCCCAGTTTTGTGTACAGATAGTGTCTTTCAATAAACAATACAGTTGTAAGTAGCGCTCTATGTCGTCTTGGTCCTCTGTTTTTGTCTTTGAGGAGCTTATTCACTATAAAAATATGGAACTGCAGGCACTCAAATAATGGAAGTTTCATAACTAGATCATGCACACCAGCGTTTCTCTACGCAAAAATTGTGTAGATCCAATTGCAGTGATTAAAAAAACAGTAGCTATGTAGTGCATGGTAATCACCTGCATAACTATTTGTTACTCTTTTTAAACTTTAATTATCAGATCCAACCCTGACACCTCCAGTGGACGCTCAAGTGGACTAAACACCGAGTTCCAGCAGCAAAGCGCTACCGTGTGGACCCCGTCCAGATATCCACGAGGACTGGAACCTGCCCCCACCCGCCAAGCGTACAAAAGAATCATCAATATGGGTGCATTTCAAGAAAACAGTCCAGTATCAAGCAGTATGTAAACAATGCCGCAAGACTCTACGGCTTGGAAAAGAAAGGGGCTGCCAAAAGATTGGAACAACTGCACTTCATAATCACATGAAGCGAAACCATCCCCACTTGTTAAAGAGGACTACTGCTGCGCCAACAGCAACGTCTGCATCAACACCAGCAGCATCATTCGTGACATTCTATGTTGCAAAATCACCTCAGACCCAGCTGACCTTACTAGAGGCCATGAATCGCAAGGAGAGCTGGACTTTGACACACCCATTGGCAATGGCGCACAACAAGCAACTGGCAGAATACATTTCAAAGTCACTGAAGCCATTCTCCATGATTGAGGACCCTGCATTTATAGATTTTATGCGGTTCTGTTTTCCGAAATGGAACATTCCGTGCAGGGCCTATTTTGCAAACTCGGCCATCCCAGCGCTGGAGACTGTCATTGCAGAGGCTTTAAAGGTACAACTTAAAGAGTGCGTGGGGGAAGTCCACCTCACAACCGACATTTGGTCGAGCCGCCAAGTCAATGACTTTATGTCTGTGACAGCACACTGGATAGCTCTAGACTCCAAAAGATCCCTGACCAGAAACAATGCAGTCCTCGACATATCCGGGTTCGGACAGCAGCATACGGCCTACAATATCGGCCAGAAGCTCGAGGATGTTGTAGAGACATGGCTAGTCCCTTTGTGGGTGAAAGTGGGCATTGTAACAAGCGACAATGCACAAAATGTGGTGAAAGCACTGAACGACAGAGGGATGCATGGCCCACTGCCTTAACTTCGTCGTAAAAGCATCGCTGACCAAGTCTTGTGCAGAGCTGGAGGAGACTCTCAAGGCAGCACGTGCCATCGTTGGCCATTTCCGACACTCTGCGAGTGCTCAGAGGCAGCTGGAAGCTATCCAACTTCGACACGGGCTGCCAGTTCACAAGCTTCTCCAAGACGTTCCCACCAGATGGAACAGCTCATTCTACATGGTTGAGCGAGTCTCTGAGCAGCGGAAAGCTGTCAGTAAGTTTTTCGAAGACAGCACAAAGCACTACCTTGCGCCACGGCAATGGGCTCTGCTCAAGGCCATGGCAACCGTTTTGAAGCCGTTTGAGAAGGCCACACGCCTTCTCTGCATGGACACGTCGACGCTGGGACAACTGTTGCCCCTCCTCACATTCATAGAGAGGACAGTCACCCACACTATGGCAGGTGCAGAGCTGGACACCCCGGCCTTCTGCCTTGCGTCATGTCTGCTCTATGAACTGAACCTCAGTCGACATTTGAATGTGTGAAGGCAGATGTTCAGTACTGGGCTGCTACCCTACTGGATCCTTGTTTCAGTGACGTATTTTCCACTCACACAAGCGAAGAGGCGTCTGCATCCCCGAAATTGGAAATTGTGCGAAGCTACCTACAGCAGAGACTCCAGGATGTCCATGGTCAGGCATGCGAGGACAAGAGTGCGGCTGAATAATCACCCCAGAGTGCCCCCACCACCTCCTCAGGCAGCTCACCGCCCAGTGATTTTCACTCATGGTATAAGACATCAAGCACAACAACTCCCAGGCCACGACAGGAGAGGCGGCCAACTAAAACGGTCGTCAAGGCGCAACTTTATGCCTTCCTAGAAGACGAGGAAGTGGAATGCGACAACTCGCAGAGCAATCCCACTGTCTACTGGGAGAAAAAGCGCTACCTGTGGCCTGACCTGTACACCATAGCTGTTGGATACCTTGCCTGCCCTCCAACCCGTGTGTACTCCGAGAGGGTATTCAGCACTGCAGGAACCATCGTGACCGACAGAAGGAACCGCCTCACATCGAAGAATGTGGCCACCCTGAGCTTCATTCGCATAATCAGGGCATGGATCCCCAAAATTCTGCTTGCAAGAGTAGCCAACAGTCTCAGCAGCGCAGCAGAGACAGCACAGGCCAGCGCAGCTGAGGAGGAACTGTCTGAACCGGAAGAAGAGCCTTTCCTGGAAAAAATGACCTTTGAGAGTGACGACTGCTAAAGTGCCCTTGCATCACTCCCAGTAGCCTATAACATACTGTTTCAAGTTCTTAATTTTTCTGCAAAAGATAAGCGGCAACTGCAGTAAAACTAATCACACTACTCAAGTGCCACGACGGAAGCGACAAGCCACAACGGTCCTCAGTGCACAAGCTGATGCTTACCTGGAAGACGAGGAAGTGGAATGCTTATTTAACTTGCAAAGCAATCTCATCACCTATACTGGAAAAAAAAACTACAGGTATAATCACACTTAGCTACAACAAGCAGTCCGTGGTTTTCCGTCCTCTCATCGCCGACATAGCAGGTGCGCTTACAAATACGCCGCATGCGGGATGCAGTGAACTTGTTCTTCCAAACTGCGCAACGTTTTGGAGTGCACTTTCTATGTGGGCGCTGGGAGGACAGAACCACGGACTGCTTGTTGTAGCTAAGTGTGGGGTGTACCTGTAGCCTGACCTGTACACCGTAGCCACCGGATATCTTGCCTGCCTGTAAATCAGTGTGTGTACACAGGGGGGGGGGGGGGGGGGTATCTACCCTGCAGGAGCCGTCATGACCGTCAGAAGGACCCACCTCACACTGGAGAATGTGGCCAACATCAGCTTCATTCACATGAGTTGAGCATGGAGGCACAGGCAAGCACAACTGGAACAGTCTGAACCGCAAGAAACATTCCTGGAAAAGCTGACCTTCTTCGAGTGGCGATTGTTTAAGTATTAATTAACCACTCCTAGTCCTTTAACTTTTACTGTTTCGGCGTGTTCATTTTTCTGCAAGAGAAGCAGCGAGTGCAATAAAACTATTATTTATTTCTGACAACACTTCCTTGGAGAAGTAATTCCAGGAGCATTGAGTACGCTAAGCTCCTGCGAGAAATGCAGATTGATATTTGAGATTGTTCGTCTTGCAAACCACGAACGGCGCACCTGAAATGGACAAAGCCCTACGTCCGTTTCTTCTAGTACCTGTTGTGTTGCTTCTAAATATGTGCAACGCGTAACGTTTCACGGCCGACTTGCTGCCGAGAACGGAGAAACGAGTGCGAATTAGCAAAGTTTTTCCTCGCCACCAGTGCCGGTACGCGGTCGAAGTTGTGACGAGCAACATTCATCTCGCTCTCGCGCCTTACAGGTAGACACACGTAGCTCTAAAAAAGGACGAATCATTTCCTTACCTGAATATATTTATTGTGCGCTGCGCCATTATGTATAATTCACTGCCTTTCGCTACATTCTGCCGATCACCGCGAAGCCGCACAGAAACAAACCGTGCATTGGCTAGGCCTACGTCAACCACACCGATCAGCTCAGCTGGACCTGGTCACGTGCCAGGGTTTAGGTTAAGAGTGCAGACAATAACATACGTTGAGATAAACAAGACGAAATCTGGTTATATGCAGTAACAGTACCTAGAAAACACAGAACTGACCGCATTCGCGAGGTTTACGACAAGGCTCACGCTGCCATCTGCAACCAGCGACGAATCTGACAAATCTCCGAATCTGCCGAATATTCGTCGCCGGAAGTTCGGAAATTTCCGAATCTGGGCGAACCCGAATCTCCGGTGATTCGACCCATCGCTACTCGTCGACCCGTGGGCACGTACAAGACGGCTTGTGCCGCCTCATGTACCACATGCGCAGAGCTTCATCGAGGTTGTCGCACGTGCAGAAAGACCACGGTGTACCGGGGTGTCATGGCAACGAGATCATTTTTTTCGCTCTGACACAGCTTCTTCGTTTGGCCGCCGGCGACACTGTCAGCCGCGGGCACGGTGGCAGCGGAATGATGAAGCCTTTCGAATGCCCGCCGAACGAACGTTATCTGATTCCTCGCGCCGCGCGTTCAGCCCCGCTGTGTCCTCACCTAAAGAGTGTATCTTACACCGTGCTCTGGATCAAGCCTCGGCAGTTGCACGTGCACGCGTGCGCTCGTGCAGCGAGAGCGCCAGTCAAGGCACATGAGGCATACTCAATTTCATACCTCATGTGCATCGCTGTCAATGCTGGTAACGTGAGCGCGTGGCTTTCGCGCCAGCAGCTTTGACAGCGTTGTACCTAGAGCCACCCTATATGGCAGCGTAGCTGCCAGAGTAGCACCACGCATTTCCCTGTGCCGCCTCTCACCGTGATTGGTCACACGCGGTACCATAGGAACGAGCCGAGCTGGCACCATGCCCATAGCAACCGAGTGACTACTTGTCACGTGACCTCGCAAGAACCGTGATGTCACCGGTAAGATGGCAGCGCCCAGAGCTGGTGGATGCGAGTTTGTTCGGTGCGCGGTAGTCGTTATGTGCCGCTGCTTGCCGACGATTTCTGACTTCTTCGTGCTCTCTGACACAGGTATAACATGAAGATCTGAAATAATGAGACTTTATACCTTTTCTGTGCAAGATCGCTCTGGATATTAGCACTTGTGCGACAGCATCAGTCATATCGCCGTAGCGGTGCTCGGATTCCTGAATGTGTTCCAGGATCGATAAGACGTTTTGCACTCAATTTTCCCATACTTATAGCTTTGTTTGAACGTTGGAATGTCTGAGAATCGATGCGAATTGTATACGTCGCATGTTGGGTCTTGGGGAAGTTGTTTCAGCCCAGGGTAATCGCGTAATCACAGACATATTTAGCGAGGAAGCTCCTGCGATCTTTACGTTTTGTACTAATCAACGATTTTACGATATAACTTTTAGGATAACATTTTTGCATTTTTCTAGCTTCCTTTGAATGTTGGAATTTCTGAGAATTGAAACGAAAGATACAAGTCGCGTGTAGAGCCTAGGGGAAGTTGTTTGAGCCCTGGGTCACCAAATAATCACAGCAACTTTTAGCGAGGAAGCGCCTGCGATCTTTAACCTTTTGTACTAATCGACGATTTTACGAACTGACAGTTCTGAAAACTTTGATATAACGTGCTTTCGTTACAATAGCTTGCATTTGATCGCAGTGTTTTTTGGTTTGTTTTTTCAAGTGACAAGCTGTTGTTTGCTCAAATTACTTATATGAAATGACCTGCTGTAATACAATGCATCAACACATACTATTAAACTTAGATGCTCAGAGGTGTGTTCGTCTTTGTAATTAACAAGTTACAGACAATTATTTTTTACGAGTGTAATATTTATTTTCTGTAGCTGGGCCCGTTTTGTGCTCGTTAATGTCCGTGTGCTATGATGTTATCATCATGTGTGTATGGCTCTAAATATCCTCTCTGCAATGCCTACAAAGGCCAATATGACGTCAGCCGACCCCAGCTCACGCATTTGACAGGAGGGAAACTGCGTCACTCGGACGTATGCGCTCGTCAACAATCAATTCGTCGACGAATGTTTGAATTCGCGTTCGTGGCCAATTAGTGCACTGACGGAACTTATCATCACTTGCGAATGCCAAGTTCTATGGTGCGTTTAAAAAGCACGGTGGAAGCTTGGGGTCATCGCACCGGTGCCCTCGCATGTCACGACCACGTGATTTCACTGTTCTTTTTTGAGTTGAGGATTACAGCTAAGGAAGAAGAAGTTAAAAAATCATTTCATGGCCCCTTTAACACGGGTGTGTATGCTACACCAGATAAAAATATTGACTTTTTGCATGCCGGTAAACTTCTGGACGACCACTTGTCCTGTCGGCAAGAACGCCTCATATCCGGCGTCCGTCTCTTTTGATGGCGTTAACAATCATGTGAAAACCACCATGCTGTCCTTCTTGGTTTACCCCGGCAACTGTTCATCGCCCAAACGAGGGTGACACCGTCGTCGACGTCGCTCCTTGCCAGTCGGTGAGGTAATCTCATCTTGAATGAATGATTGGGTCTTGAAGAAGTATGATGCTAAGCATACATTCTATTACTATGGGGCAGTCGAGCAACAGTCATGTCACGAGGCAATCGTCCTGCCGTGGCCGGCGTTTTCGGATTTTGTTTCATGAGCGAAGTCCGAAAGTACAAGGACAGTATGTGCGTCTCACGAAGCGGCCGACATCCCGGCGGCGCGGAAACCCACTCGCCTTGTCCGTGCACCTACGGTACTTAGCAGCTCTCGTCGCCCGACAGTCCTCGAGCTGCAAATCGTTTCACTTCACAGACGAAACAGGCACCGCTCCTCCAGAGACCCGTGCCGTACCGCCATGCCAAGCGTCTTTTACCACTTTTCAATGAAGGAATGGAGATATCAACTAGAAAAAGGTTGCGCCCGGCGTCGCTAGAAGTACGGTTACCATGGCCACTTCCCAGGCACAAAATGGAGATCACTATAGGCGCTTCTGACGTCCTGCATCTAGATCATTTTGCGTCGTGTCGCTACCCTGGCAGCTACGCTGCCATATACAGTGGCTCTAGTTGTACCTGGTGCCAGGTTTGAAGCAGGGTACAGGTAGCCTTCATGCGCGCTTTGCTTAGGGCGAGGCCATCCTAAGCAAAGCGCGCTCACGAGGAAAATACAAAGAAATGGGGGGTGACAATACCATGAAGGCTTTTCTTTATCACCACTTTTTACTGTCGCTTCAACAGTTTTGGTTTCCAAATTGCTATGAAATAAAGGCACTAAATTCGCGTAATCTCAAATTGACTTGCGCTATTTTTGTTTCCCAGCTGATGCCGCCAGAATGTTTGGCTACGGCATCTACTGTTGCGTAGCCTGGTACGGAAACAATGGGAGAACGCGCAAGAAACCAGGAACAAAGTTCTTCCGAGTTCCACGAGACGACAGGTTGTCCTTTGTTCTAACAACGTACTGGATGCATAGTTCTAATGAAAAGCGGAAAGAAAGCTGAATGTTTAATCAAAACTCATTTCAAATCTTAAATGAGCTTTACTTCTGTTAGTACTAAATTTAGTTTTAAAACATTCCATTCCATGAGTACCGGATTGTGGTGGACTTGCTTTCCAGCTCTACAAGGCAGACTGAATTACAACTTCGTTGCTACGTGGTGAATTAGCATGAGATGCAAGGGAAGCACAACTCGGTGTTTTTTTTATTGAGACTGCAAGATTTTTAGTGTTTCTATAAATGAGCAAGGCACTAAAACTAGCTGATTCCCATCGTCAGCAATAGTATAAAACTACCGAACTCGTAAAAAAGTTACACTTCTTTTCATAGCATTGCACACCTTTTAACCAGTCGGTAAAATAGTGTATGTGTGCAGTCAATAAATAACTACAGCTTTCTGAAGCACTATTATTTGCTTATCACCTCCATGGAAAACCACAATATCCAAACCATTGTGGTCATATATTTCATTTTGAACAAAGAAACAAAATAAAAAATAATGAACTTCACTACATCTTTCAGGTCAAAGGCGTGGCTGAAGTATGCAAAAAGAGACGACCTTCTGCGAAAATCGTCCAGTGAGCTACATGCGAAATATTTCGTCTGCAGCAGTCACTTCACAGCGCGTGACTTCATGGACCCTGGGCGAACAAAGCTAATGAAAACCGCTGTGCCTTGATTCGCCCATCGACATATTCAGATACTGAGAAAGCTAAAGGTAAAGATTTATTTAACTACCCTTAGCAAAAAGAGGCCGTACTTGAAACGAAGTTGAAATATATCGAATATGAATATCGTTTTGTATTCTGTATGATTTTGTCCACATTCGAAATACGCGTGTAAGGTATTCAAAATATATCACACATATTAGTAAAAAAAGATTTTAGATATACCAAGCATATAATTCCTTTCTCCTCAAGATGTCATTTGTGTATTAAAAACCGGCTACGCAATTTTTTTTTTTCATTTTGGACTTTGTTAGTAAATTGTGTCCCTGTGGCATTTGAAGGTTGAAGTGTAAATACATCCCACAACTACACATTAGAAACGAACACAATCACAATGACGCACTGAACACCTCAATCACAGTCCCGTTGACTGCTCTAGAGCCTTATATAGCCTACATATTGAAGGTAATCATTTGGCCGGTGACCCCCTCTGCACTTATTAAGGTTCCAAGTATCCGATCTTCTCCTCAGGAGTCTGTCAAAGGGGAACCAGTGTTTTGAAGATCGTGGACAATATCTCTTACTACAAAGCATTAATACAACTAATAATAATTCGGCGCAGTCGCTAAAACAATATCCACAAAAACGGCTCCTAGAAGAAATATTATTGCTTCTCTGCATAGCACCACTCAGGACAAAGCGAGTCAATGCAGTTTCTTCACTTTAAAATAGTTATTTTGCTTTTATTTACTAGTTGACTGTTTAATATGGTCGTTAACGTCACTATATTAAAGTCACAACTCACATCACGTACATGGTGAGTATAAACATTCAGTGAACTAACATTGTGCTAACACAACCGCGCAAACATATCTGCTCACAGCACTTGCTGAAGCTTTCCAGCATCAGCAAGTGTTGTAGTTGTAGTTCTCGAACCTCGTTTGTGACTGGTGTGCAAGAAACTCATCAGGTGTGTTCTTGATAGAAAAAAGGAAACAATACCATAAACTGGGCTGATTTATCAGTGCGATGCTGCACAACTCAATTGACAAACTAATCAAATGTTGCATTTAGGCACTTCATGTACTCCACATCTGCTTGAAGTGAACTTCTGAGAGGCGAGCTTTTCAATACTTTGGTAGTTTAAGTCGAACTACCAAAGTATTGCAGTCAAAAGATACTTAGAGTAGAACACAACAGTATTTACGATTTCCAGGTATTTTAAGAGTATTCTACACTTACTTTTCATCGCTGCATTTTTATTAGGGTTGGAGTATATTTTGCATGAAATAAATAAAGATTTTAAGAGATCTATGTGAAAGGTATTTTGTGCCTACTAATTTAGTATTTACGTGTTTCAGAACTCATGAAGGAAACTTCAAATGTAGTTTAAATAAAGGTGTTTAAAAAGGTTTTCAGAAGTATATTTTAGTACTAAGCAAAAAAAAAGTGTATACTTTCGGTCGATTTTTTGTGTACTTACAATTATGAACTGTACTTCAAATACACTCAAATTAGAATGTGGTATACTTCAAACGTATTAGTTTTCGCTAAGGGTATCCATATACGAAAAGTATATTATTCGTGCAAAACTTTATTTAAACACAATACTGCTTCTACGGTTTCACAACCTAAATTCTAATACACGAGACTCTTCCAGACTCCATGGAAGCAACAGCCCCACCGTGCGGCGCAGACCCCATGGAGGCTTCAGCCCCGTCATGCAGTGCATCCTCCAGCTTCCGGCCCAAAGAACCCTCAACCGCTCCCCATGGTGACGAAGGACTTGTGTTGGAAACAACAGCCTGCGCCTAATGGACAAATTTTTCCAGACTCCATGGAAGCGACAGCCCCACCGTGCGGCGCAGACCCCATGGAGGCTTCAGCCCCGTCATGCAGTGCAGCCTCCAGCTTCTGGCCCAAAGAACCCTCAACCGCTGCCCCTGGTAGGAAGGACTTGTGTTGGAAACCACAGCGCGCGTCTAATAGACAAACTTTTCCAGACTCCATGGAAGCGAAAGCCCCATCGAGCGGCGGACCCCATGGAGGCTACAGCCTCATCATGCAGTGCAGCCTCCAGCTTCCGGCCCAAAGAACCCTCAACCGCTGCCCATGGGGACGAAGGACTTGTGTTGGAAACAACAGCCTGCGTCTAATAGACAAATTTTTCCAAACTTCATGAAAAAACAGCCCCACCGTGCGGCGCGCAGACCCCATGGAGGCTTCAGCCCCGTCATGCAGTGCAGCCTCCAGCTTCCGACCCAAAGAACCCTCAACCGCTGCCCATGGTAGGAAGGACTTGTGTTGGAAACCACAGCGCGCATCTAATAGACAAACTTTTCCAGACTCCATGGAAGCGACAGCCCCATCGATCGGCGGACCCCATGGAGGCTACAGTCCCATCATGCAGTGCAGCCTCCAGCTTCCGGCCCAAAGAACCCTCAACCTCTGCCCATGCTGACGAAGGACTTGTGTTGGAAACAACAGCCTGCGTCTAATAGACAAATGTTTCCAGACTCCATGGAAGCGACAGCCCTATCGAGCGGCGCAGACCCCATGGAGGCTACAGCCCCATCATGCAGTGCAGCCTCCAGCTTCCGGCCCAAAGAACCCTCAACCGCTGCCCATGGTGAGGAAGGACTTGTGTTGGAAACCACAGCGTGCGTCTAATAGACAAACTTTTCCAGACTCCATGGAAGCGACAGCCCCATCGAGCGGCGCAGACCCCATGGAGGCTACAGCCCCATCATGCAGTGCAGCCTCCAGCTTCCGGCCCAAAGAACCCTCAACCACTGCCCATGGTGAGGAAGGACTTGTGTTGGAAACAACAGCCTGCTCCTAATAGACAAATTTTTCCAGACTCCATGGAAGCAACAGCCCCATCGAGCGGCGCAGACGCCATGGAGGCTACAGCCCCATCATGCAGTGCAGCCTCCAGCTTCCGGCCCAAAGAACCCTCAACCGCTGCCCATGGTGAGGAAGGACTTGTGTTGGAAACCACAGCCTGCGTCTAATCGACAAAACTTTTCCAGACTCCATGGAACTGGCAGCCCCACCGTGCGGCGCAGACCCCATCGAGGCTACAGCCCCATCGTGCAGTTCGCCCCTGGAGTTCCGACCGGTGACACCGTCCACATGGTCCTCCTCTGAACCAGTTGGAGGCTTGTAAGTGTCCCATTTCTTTTGTTCACCTGTGTGCCCATATGCTACTACTCGTATAACTAAAATTCATTCGTGTCAAGGTGGATATTAGTTTCTCTACTTCTCCGGTGATGGGCTTTTCATGCAAAACCTGTAATATACCTTACGTACTGTGTTGTCAAGACATAGGGTTGAAATTTGTAAATTTAGCCAACATAGCTTCAAAAGCCCAGTTTCCCATGAGTTCTAATTGTCTGTAGTTTAGGGGCATATTATCTACTTGCAGAGTATGTCACTGTAAGGTAATGTTGGCTGTGCTGGTTATAAGCAGAACTGCTTACCTGCTTTGATTTCAATATTTTTTTTTTTGCCGTTTCAGGTACTTCTACGCCTCCTCTGCGCAGTTTTGCGTCGAGACCGAAGGACATCATAAGGCGTCTCCAGGCCAAGGCTTCAAAGTACCGGAAGACCATCGCAAGGCTGCGCAAGCAAGAGAAGAATATGCCTCGATCCGCTTCGGAAGCTCTCAACATCATTCGCCCTCACGTGACAGACGAGGTATTTCACCTACTGTCAAGCCATGTTAAATTAAAATCCAAGGGCAAGGGAAAACGATTCCCGTTATGGTTGAAAAAGTTTTCTCTTCATCTCAACTTCCGTGGGCCGCGGGCATGCCGTTTTTGTCTCATTATCTCACTCTTACTAGTCAGCGCACACTAAGAAGATGGCTGTCGGATGTCAAAATGACACCTGGAATTATACCAGGCATTTTGTCATCTATCTTTACAAAAACACAATCATGGAGTAAGCGCGATCGCGTCTGCACTCTCATCTTCGACGAGATAGTGTTAAAAAAAACCTGTCATATGACGTGTCACAAGATGTTGTTCATGTATTTACGAATGATGGCTGCGAACGAACCTCAACGATTACCGACAGAGCCCTGGTTATCCTTCTCTCCGGAGTTTCCCGGAGATGGGTTCAACCAGTCGCCTATACGATTGGGCACACGTCTGCGCCATCTACCGTAATCCGGAACCTGTTGGTCTCGCTCACTGAGCAGTTGCAAGACATTGAAATTACATTTAAAGCTGTAATTTGTGACCAAGGGGCTTCCAATGTAAGCTTAGCAAATCAGCTTGGTGTCTCTGTGGCGCAGCCCTTTTGTTTTCGTAAAAAGTGAACGCGTTTACTCCATTTACGATGTTCCCCATTTAGTGAAGACAACTCGGAACAACCTGCAGGCCCACAGGCTTCATATCGAAAATGAGATTGTGGACTGGGCAGATATTGCGAAACTGTACCACTCCACACATGAGATGCGACTGCGGTTGGCGCCAAAGTTAACCGAAAGACATATCTACCAGAAACCTTTCAGTAATATGAAGGTTAAGTGGGCGACCCAGGTATTGAGTGCTTCAGTGTGCGTCGCGCTTTTAGCTCTTGTCTATTGCGAAACAGCTGCCTGAAGCAGCCATGTCAACTGCTTATTTTTGTGATCGCATGAACAAGCTGTTTGATTGTTTGAATAGCTCAGTCCAAAGAAAACGGAGCAAACGTTGCGCCATGCTATTCGAAAAGGACAGCCAGATTTAGTTGAATTTCTCAGACAACAGCTTTCATGGATTGCGTCTTGGAAGTTCGAAGGCAAACGTCAGCCACACACTATCATTGGGTGGCAAATTGCGATCAAAGCCGTCTAGCTGCTGTGGGACGATGTTTGCCAGAATCACGACTTTGAGTTTCTCCTCACGCGTCGACTTCAACAAGACCCACTTGAACATATGTTTGGACATATGTTTGAGGAATCGGTTTGAGGGACATATGTGTGAGGAATCGGTTCAACACATCTCAGACCAGTACGATGAAGTCCTTAAGCAAATCAAGGAGCAGAACAAAGAAGTAGCTGAAATAAAAAGAAGACTTGAAAATGTTGAGAAAGGAGGAGGTCCAGAGATCGAACAACTCCGACAAAGCATTAACAACTTGGAGCAGTATAGTCGGCGCCAGAATCTTGAGATACATGGCCTACCACTAAAAGATCACGAAAACCTTTTGCAAACCGTAAACGCACTCGCGACTGAACTTGAACTTCCTGAGCTTACCGAAAGTGATATCGAGGGCTTGCACCGCCTGCCAGCGCGCGTTGGCAAGATTCCCGCGGTGCTAATAAGATTTAAATCGCGAGCAACTCAAGAGAAATCGATCAACAAAAATATTAACTTGCGAGAACGTCAGTCCAGCATCTGGTTTTTTGAAAATCTAACGGCGGTAAACAAAAAAATTGCTGTGGCTGGCAAAGGTAAAGGCAGAATAACATGGCTATCAGTACACTTGGCAGAAGCATGGAAATGTGTTCGTTCGAAGGAGGGCGGGTGATCGAGCCATCAAAATTGAAAGTGAGAGCGACCTAGAAAACACAAGATAGCTGTGTATAGTAGATACCACTTTTCAGGATGACCGGTAACACCACATTTTGTTCCTACTATGACTCAGCCTCTTTTAATTACCTCGTGGGGAATGCTTCCTTCAATGGAAGAGGACTATCTCTTTTCCACTTGAACGCGAGAAGCCTAAGAAACAAACAAGACGAATTAGTCATCTCTTTACACAACCTGAATGTTAAGTTTGATATATTAGCGTTGACTGAAACTTGGTTTATCGGCAAAGATGATGCTGTTTCATTTGAGGGATACAAAGTTGAAAGTGTTTACCGAGAAGATAAAAGCGGAGGAGGGGTTTCTTTGTATATTCGATACGGCCTTAAGCACGATGTTGTCACTGAATATTCCTTAATCTGCTGTGACTATGAGTCTCTTGCTGTTGCAGATGATTATAACTGTTATTTATCGCCCGCCATCAGGTTGTGTGGCAACTTTTTTTGAATTTGTGGAAAATTTATTGGACTATGCTTCGTGTTCCTGTCTAAAGCTGACTTTAATTGGTGATTTCAATATTGATATTAACTCCTCTAACCAATCATCTACAAAACTAATGGAGATTGTAGAATGTTATGGGTTTTCAAATGTTGTTGATATACCTACGAGAGTTACTATAGAAACTGCTACTGCGATAGATTTATGCATAACAAACTGTGATCCCAACGAAATTACGGGGGGTGTGTTAACATGGAACATAAGTGACCACCTGCCGATTTTTTGCTTTCTTCAGACATTTATAAATAGGTTTGTGCCCGCTCCCCCTATAACATACCGACCCATCAGTAACAAAACAAGTCTTGATACATTTTACAGTTTGGTGTCCAATATTAATTGGGACTTTGTGTGTAATGAAAGCGATCCTGACATATCGTACAACCTTTTTTTGAACAAGATCATATCCTTATATAATCAAGCCTTCCCATTAAAAACCCTTAGAAAACATAAATCAAGAAAACCGTGGGTGACTCCTACGCTCTATAAAAGAATAAAAGAACGAGATACCTTGTACGATAAATTTATCAAGCTAAAAGATAAAAGTATCCTGGTCAACTACAAAAAACTTCAAAACAAATTGAACGCGGATTTAAAGAAGGCTCGACGTGAATATTATATTAATAAATTTACGTGCATTCTAGATGACCCCAAGAAAATCTGGATCACTGTAAGAAATTTAATTTCAAAACCTAGTAATCCGCCTCCGCCTGAACTTGAAATAAATGGCACAAGCTATAGAGGGAAGCAGCTCTCGGATATCATTTAATGAACATTTTCTCAAATCAGGTGCACCTTCGTCTCCCCCAACCAATGAAGGAAATGCCACTTCGTACATATGTCATAACATCATCATTTCAGCTTTTTTACGTCCAACTGATGAGGAAGAAATACTTAACCTGATTAATGGTCTTAAAAACAGTACTGCTGCAGTGGAGGACGGCCTCAAATAAGAACCAATTAAGCATATTTCTAGACTGATATCCACTCCGCTAGCACATATATGCAACATGTCATTATTAGCAGGTCGATTCCCAAGCGGAATGAAAGTAGCGCGAGTTTGCGTTATACATAAGGGCGGTGCGCAAAACGTCTTCAATAATTACCGGCCAATCTCTGTATTACCCGCTTTTTCTAAAATGTTAGAACAAATAATAAATAGTCGACTAACTAGTTTTTTTACAAAACACAAAATAATTTCAGAACAGCAGTTCGGATTTCAAAGGCATAAATCGACGGAAATGGCACTTCGAAACATTAAAGATAAAATTATAACCAGTATAGGAAATAAGCAATATACGATCGGAATATTTCTTGACTTTCGAAAAGCTTTCGACTCAATTAAGCACAAAATACTGTTAACAAAGCTGAGTACCTATGGTGTAAGGGGCAAAGCGCAAGAATTAATATGCAGTTACTTGAGCTCTCGTTCACAATTTACAGTCTATAACGGCATTAAGTCTGATATTCAACAGATCGCATATGGTGTCCCACAACGATCCATTCTAGGACTATTATTGTTTCTCGTTTATATTAATGATATTGTACATATCTCGCATTCTGCGGAGATGGTATTATTTGCAGACGACTCCAATGTTTTCTTCTCCCACAATGACCTCAGACATCTCGAAAGTGTATCAAATGATTGGTTAAATAAACTATCCACGTGGCTAGTGACAAACCAGATTGAATTAAATATTTCTAAAACTAAATATATTATTTTCAGGGCAAAAAACATGGCACTTAATTATGACATCGATATACAATTTAATTCAAACAAATTAGAGAAGGTTGAATTCATAAAGTTCTTGGGTGTATGGTTTCACGAGAATTTGCACTGGACAATTCATGTATCTAAACTATGTTTGACTCTCTCACGATCAATCGGCATATTACATAAACTAAGACTTTTGCTACCAACATGGCTTAAGTGCCAACTATACAGTGCACTTGTGCACTCTAACCTACATTACTGTTCATCGGTTTGGGGAACGACATCAAAAAGTAACCTTGAAAAACTTTTAGTACTCCAAAAAAAAGCAATTCGGTCCATTGCATGCTTGTGCTATAATGATCACACATACATTTATTTTAAGAAGTATAATTTATTCACTATCCAACAGTTAATATTTTTCAACTTCGCGAAAGTAATCTTCAATTCTCTTAAAAACAATATGGAGTCCTTTGTTACTCAATTTCCCTTAAGAGACACCCAATACAACTTGAGACGTGTTGAATATGATAGAGGCCAAATTCGTACTAATTATGGAGAACAAACATTGAAGCAGCAATTAACACAACTTTTAAATATGCATCCACAAATTCTCGGTATAGCAACTAAATCAATATCTGCAAATACATTTAAAAAAAGAATAAAGGATTACATTTTTGAGCATGTATAAAGCCTTGTGTAAAAATTCTGCCAGACATTTCATTGCGTTAGAAATGTTCATATTTCTTGTTATTCTTGTTATGTTCTTGTGTTTCATTTGTATATATGCTGTGTCCGTTGTAAGAGCTGCGCCGCTCTGAAACCTTTATGGGGTACGGGACCTGATTCAGGTGTTTTAATACACCTTTTGTCCCTGCCACCCCAAAATAAAATGGCAAAATAAAAAAGTACAAATACATAAGACAAACGCAGGGATGCAACTCGAATCGCAACGTACCTCAGTTCATATCTGGGCTGAAACACATTGGGATTCAGAAGCTCCTCACACTGTCACCGAAGGGGAATGTCGAGGAGGATGAGAGGGACCTCCTTTAGTTGTCCCCATTTTCACTTAGTGGCGAGTCACTCGTGGATGTTGTGCAATATGTCCCACAGGACGACTTTCCATCTTTAAACAAACATCACTGAGTTGGCAGCCCATGAGGGGTCTCATGTTATTGACAACTCTGCTACTTACTATGTTGCTGGCTTCCTTGTTAAAATGTTTACTGAGAAGGCTGCAGAAGGTTGTCGTTGTCCTGACTTGCTTAGGGATGAGCACAGTAACGTTGACGAGCCACATCAGTTTTTTTTATGATGCTTAAAGCGTACCACTTCCCAGGCAAGCTCTTCGGCAACTTGACTGTGCCATCAAGCGCAGCTTTCACACTTGTTCAGCAGCTCGAGTCAATCTTTCCTTCTATTATCGAAAGTGTAGCGCACCTCCGAAGTGTTTGTGAGTCATTGTGCATAACTCTCCCAGGTGTTGGTGATTTTAATTTTTGCACTCCAGAGTGTCGTGCACGGTTTTTAAAAATGTTTTGCCGGATTCGATTGCGCTGGCATGCCCGTTTCGTAAATAGAAACTTGGATAAAGTTCTCTTTTATTCTCGCGTCTCTGGTGTACAGCTTGAAAACTTCAGTGGGTAGAACTTCACTCGGGAGATGTTTCAGCCTTTATGTTGAATTTCATAAGATATCTGCAGGAGTAAAATTAATTTTATTGGGATTTTATTCGGGCGTGCAGATTGCACACTAGCCATTTCTTGGGATTATTTGCAGCAAGTAGGTTGCACTCTACTGGTCTATTGTAATGACAGCTTTTTTAGGTGGTCATGTCTTTTTTTTCTATTATGTTGATGTGGAATATGTAAGTTCCCATTTTGATCTTTGTTAATACTCTCTTAGGTCACTCATCTTGGATGCAACTTCCTTTTCTTTTGGACACTGTTTCTGTTTTACACATATGTAAAGCCTGAAGGAGATTGAGATCAGGGGTTTCTACCAACCTGGCAAGCCTGAAATTCTCAGGGAATTTTTGATGACCTAGAAAAGTCAGGGAATTATCAGGGAAACTGTCAAAAGGTTGGCTAAATCAGGCAAAGTGACCAGTAAAAGTGGCACGGTGGTGCGGAACGACGCCCGGCGATCAGGTGTGGCCACGACTCTGCTGAATAACACTGCCCGAAATGTCATCCTTTGAAGGAAGAAACAGCCAGGAAATTTTATCGAAATAGTCAAGGCAAACCTGGAAAAATCATGGACTTTGGAAGAAGTTATTTGGTAGACACCCTGTAAGATGTACTTAATTAGGCAGTGCAGATTGCATGCCAAGCCTTGGTGGAATCATTTGTGATGAGTGGGTCGCAGGTACACCGGGCACCAGTCTGCTTGTAGCAGTCTTTTGCCAGCCATTTCATGTGTGCTTTTTATGGTAGTGGTCATGTTAAATGTGACATGTTAAACGTGACATGAACGTAAAACGTGCATTAGTCCGTTGGTTGGCTTTCAGTTCTTGTTATTTTGGTCATTATTGTTACTTACATCAGCAGGAGCAAGGTATGTTTAATTGTGCAGTGCAGGCTGTGTTTGGGCTATTTAATGACTATGTCACAGACTAAGAAGGTCTATACTAGTGGCAATCTCGTTTAGGCATTTACTTGTCTGTTTTTTCTCATTGTGGTCATCGTGCCTTTAAGAATTCTTCTGCTGAACTTTTATTTGCATACAAATTGGATTAGATCAACGAGCTGTGATACTGCTTGGCCAGTTTTTTTTTAGTATTTGTTGCTGATGCTGCATATGCTATGTGTGTGTGTGCGCGTTCCATGGAACTTGCTTGAGAACACAAAACAGGCTTTAATTCAATTGCAGTTGTAACGTTGTAATTCCTGTTGTTTGATAAGATTTTCATGCGTGCCATAATATGCTTGTCGTTTTTTTGTAGGATGTACTGTTTGTGAATCCTTGATACACGGTGCTTGTGTTTTGTAGTTTTTGTAATTTTATATACAAGGCACAAACTGCCCTTCTTATTTTTGTTGAGAAAATAAACTGTGTTGATTACTCCCTGGTAGTGTTCTTCTGGACAGCACAAACCTACATGGGTTTTCTGGCTTGTAAAGTCAGTGTGAACTGTATATAGTATTGTCCATTAGTTGTCCGCATTAGGAATCATACATACGTGTGAAGTAATTATAGCTGAAATTTGGCATGCGGGAATAGTAGGAAAAACATAACTCGCGGCAAACCAGATGGTGCAGGCTACCGCCCCATACACTGCGCCAAACTAGATATCTATCCATCCGGTAAGATTTTATTGTGACTCCATTCATTCAGTTGGGGACTACGACGGCCGCTGGGTGCGCTCCCTGCCAGCTAAATGGGCCGCTGGGGTCAATGGAAGTGTCCGCTCTTTACCTTGTGTAGATTACTCTATGAATCACATGCGGTCGCGGCGTCGGGAGGATCAGAAGCCATAATGGTGTGGAGAGGATCAGAAGTGGCCGCGGTGCGAAGAACGACATTCATGCTTTCGCATTCACAACTTATAAGAAGTGCTTAGGTGTACCTCGGGCCTTTTATCACGCGACTCTCCCATTTCGAGAAACACTTTCGAGATCTAGACGAAAGCATAAAAGCGGGCTCTTGACTGCTAACCTGGACCTGTTGGCGAGTTTTACAGTCGCGCTTGCTCGCCTCCCAACAGATCGGGTTCGCGATGCGGGATAAGCTTTTTTATTTGTATGCAATACTACAAGCAACTTTTATGAGCTCTTTTATGAGCACTGGTCATATTCTATTGCAAGTAAGCACCAAATTCAAAAACGTGCTGAGCTATGTGACCGTGCTAGCAAGAGGAGCACATTAAAATGTCGCAGATATTTATGAATGCATTTTCTCTAAAGGGCTGAAGAGTATAGATGCGCAAGTACTGATTTTATTTGTTAGTATTAATATTATGATTATAAAAACAACTTTCCGGGTTTCCGTTAATATTTTTTTATGTTATATTTCGCATATTTGCACCGTGGCGACACGTCGGCCATTTTCTTTTACGCTTGTGTGTTTCGCATACGCTTGTGTGAGTACATAGTGTAGATATTAAGCGTAGTTTTTATTTTTGACCTGCATTTCGGTGATCTCCTCAAAGAACTCAAGAAAAATGTATTTAAGAAATTTAATTTTATGTTGTTTTTGTTGCGTGTGTATGTGTGGAACCATATGTTTAATATTTCTAAGGTTAAGACAACCAAGAACCAAGATTAAACGTTCATCGCCCCCATCATCGAACTCTGCGATTCGGGTCTGAACACCCTGGGTCAAGGCGCACTGGGTGAAGAAATGCTTGCATTCTTTAGACCCGCAGCCTCGAATGCCAAATAAAAACAAACTGTCACAAGGGGCTGATGGCCCTGCAATATATATTATACAAATCGTCCTATATATATTATACAAATCGTCCTCAGCCAAGACCACGCACGGTTCTAAAACAAGTGTGTGAGTGGGCCTGCTCTAGTGCTGGAATGAAGATCATTTTTTTATCAAAAAATATTTTTAGTGAAACCACTGAAAACAAACTTTTGCTTAGAGATAATATAGTGAGCGTGGAGGCGAGCTGGTGAATGTTAACCATGTTGAATAAACCTGAGACTGGGCAGAAATGAACATATAAGTCGGAGGAACAGAAAAGGACAGGACGACGTCTCAAACTCAGCGACCAGGTGTATTTTGTCCGCCTATTTATATAGCCCACATCAGCCTCCACCAATACAAAGGGGACCTCTAACCAGTTCAAACGCCAAACCCTCCAATCAGCCACCACCAACACGAAGGGGCAACCTCTAAGCAGTCCAAACGTCAAACCCTCCAATAGACAAAGTAGTACTATGGGCGGCCTTCGTGCCGACTCACAAAGATAACTCTACAATATCTCCCAACAATTTACAGAAGGATCAGTGCCTCTTCTATTCGAACAAAGGTTCACAAGAAAAACGACGCCCTCTCCACCAAAAACAAAAGTAGAGAAACATTAACTTATGTCAGCAATAAAGGGATGAGACACACTGAGCCTGGAAAACAGGGCAAAGGTGTTCATACACACGTCCCGTACTAAACAAAAACAAAAAAAAACTTATATTCTCAAAATGTTTTTGGAATTTTTACCGAACTGTAACGAAGCCTGTCTCCTTTACTAATCTTTTTACATCATTACTCTCCTTGTGAATTATTTCTGTCTCCGACCAAATTGCAGTGCAGTTGTTACATTCGTAGACATGTTTTGCGATTTCTGAGTTCTGTGCACTGTTCTTCAGGTTTCTTTTGTGTTCACTTAATCTGTCGTGTATTGGAGGGTTTTGCGTTTCGACTGTTTAGAGGTCACACTTTGTGTTGGTGGTGGCTGATTGGAGGGTTTGGCGTTTGAACTGGTTAGAGGTTGCCCCTTTGTGTTGGTGGTGGCTGATTGTGGGCTGTATAAGAAGGCGGACTAAATAAACCTGGTAGCTGAGTTTGAGACGTCGTCCTGTCATTTTCTGTTTCCTCGACTTATATGTTCATTTCTGCCCCAGTCTCAGGTTTATTCCACAAGGTTTTCTATTAATATTCGTCACTTATTCTCGAGCGGCTGACTTCATCAAAATACAGAAAAAAGAAACAAGAATATGCGACGAACGCTACACGGGGAAAAGGGGTTCGTACTCCGGCGGGCGTCGGGGACGGTTGAGAAGCCTCAATTATGGCGCCGAGCCTCTGGTAGTACCCGTGGCCGCCGAGAGATGGCTCTAATAATAAATAAGGTCCAGAGCCACTTACACTGGGGAACTCTTTTGGCACTTTGACACTTTTTTGAAGATGCCGACAATCCAACAACCACAGCTGGAAGTAAGACAACTAGGAGGTGGAACCTTGCCTCCGCCATTTTTTTTTTTTTTTGTTTTCGAATTTCGAATTCACTATGGATTAGGCACTCAAGGTATGCTGTGACCCATGATTGTAATAAGCGTTTATCGCTAATGTAAGTGTTTTTGGCACTGCACAATTATTGAGAAGTTCAAACTTACTTATATGCTACGATCGCCTAAAATTATATGAGCTTAAACTTATTTCTCTTTCGTTAAAAGGGAATTTGGGCTGCTTTGAATATTAGGTCTCAAACATGACCACCGCAAAATTTCTGTGCCGTGATGGGCGCCATCTATGAGAGGCGCCGCGAACCCTTTGGTGAACTAAATGCTATCGGACTCCCTTTCTAGAGGTATATAGGGAAACAGCGGGGCTTGGGTTGCCAGCTGGACGCCGCGAAGCGGCGTTTACGGGTGGAGGGGGGGGGAGGTTTATATGTATGTAATGAGCTGCCACAGACAGTCACGGACTGTTGGCCCGGACTTTATCCGACTTGCCTTTTAGGCGGAGTCCTCAAACTCTGGGCTGGGCTAACCGGAAACTATTTGCTAGGGCTTTATCCGACTTGCCTTTTAGACTGATTCCTCAAAATCGATTATATTTTTTGCAGGCAAATTGCGAAGATTACAATTTCGGACATACATTTTTTTGTGGGCTAAATCTCGCCTGAACTTTTAATTACATTTTGTGAATGTCGAGTAGTACCCAGTTTGCTTAAACATTGTGCCACTGGCATCTTTCTCTCCCTAGTGTGCTTAAACTGAAATTTGCAATCCTGGTACAGCTTCCAGATTAAACCCAACCTGCTCAAATTGTATACTGTGTTTCACACTTTGATCCGTGTTTGCATGCATTCTGGGTCTCGTGCTCCGGGTATGATTCTCAGTACAAACACACCTTGTGCAAACCGTTTCTTTTCTTTCCAGGTATATTTCCCGGTATAGACCCGTACTGTTAAACCGTTTTTAGAAATTCCGGTACGTTTACTGGCTTATGCACACCGTTTCTCTTCAGTCCTGGTATATTTCCCGGTATAGACCCGTACTGTTAAACCATTTTTTGCAAACCCGGTATGTATATACCATTACATTTAGCGCTCTCTGGGCGCCACCATTTTGTTCGACAGCAGCGCCCTCTCCATACATCCGGGAAATTCAGCGGGTTCGGCGGTGTAAAACGAGAGAGAGGGCACGCGCCCGACTCCGCTAGCAGACGACAAACCGGGAGGTTGCCATTCTTCATTTTTGGGCTGTATCAGCGGGCTGCACGGAACATCGAACTCTCGCTCGTGGCTGCCGTTGTGAAGTGGTTCGCGTTCTTATAATAGTTATGGCTACTCCAAAATCAGCCTATAGCTCTCTGTTGTTCTATTTCGGTAAATGATCAACTAGCATATCTTTTTTTCCGTTAATTAAATAGCAGTTGAGTCAGCTGGCAGTACTACCCTCAACTACTGCGTGTATTGCGGCAGGAGAACACGTTTTTATTTATTATTTTAGACTTCCACTCATGGTCGCTAAAGGCCTACACCAGTACGAACTTTGTATAGTAAAAAAGGTACAGCAACCGGGTTCACTTTTCGCCGGAGAGACCGGCCAATCTGACACAGTTTCCCCTATTTTTTGTTTATTTATTTGCACGCAGGTAACCGCGCATTTGGACCCGGTTAGTCTTTTTATCGAGCACAGCATTACACGATAACTTGCATATCAAAATTCGCGCATCTCCACTTAAAACTTCCAAAATTACGCGATTTTAAACAGAGTTTGCACGCCAGCCGGATGCTAGGTATACAGCCCACTCGGCGGAGTAGACGACATGCGGGTGAGAGGGGGAGGGCATTTTTTTCTCTCTATTACCCTCTCTGCTATGACCCTAATGGAACGGTCTATACTGGTTTATGCAAATCGTTTCTTTTCTGTCCTGGTATATTTCCCGGTATAGGCCCAGACTGCTAAATTTTTTTTTAATGTGGTACGTTTCCTGGTTTCTGCAAAGCGTTTCTTTTCTTTTTTGGTATATTTCCCGGTATAAGCCCAGACTGTTAAACTGTTTTTTTCTAAAATACGGTAAGTTTCCTGGTATATTCAAACCGTTTTTCAGACTCCCGGTTTGTTTTTCATACTGTAATCATACCTTTTTTTCGGTAGGGTTGTGCTTAATCGCCCGATTAATTTTTGTTTGAGAATACCTAATTGTGTTTAAAACCAAAAGAAATAGATCTTATTTGTAAGTTTTGTTATAGACAATAAAAATTAATAACGATTTTACTAACAAAGTAGATATTGGAAGAGTGGTGTAAATTTTCTATAGTCCGTTGCAACTCAAGAAGGTAGGGCGAGGGAAAGGAAGGCGGGAGGAGGAGGAAGCTAGACGAAACGCTGGAAAGAGGAGGACGTTTCCCCCTATCCTCTCCAGCGTTCAGTCTGCTTTCTCCTCCCCGGCTTTCCTTTCCCTCGCCCTACCTTCTTGAGTTGCAACGGACTATAGGGAGAACTGAATGACGTACGACTAATAACACAGCTGGGGACAGGCGGGACAGCAGAAAATTTGGACTCCCTCCCACGTGGCTCCAGCCGAAAGTCTCAACCCTGTCTCTCAGTGGTCCCGGTGCTGGTTCGACTAGGTTCGACTAAAGTCAGTGGATCCTGGGAAAGTAGCGCCATTGCCTTCTCTACCTGCTAGCCGGACACAAAGAGATACTAACATACAGACGACCAAACCCTCGCAAGGCGATTGGTGTGGATGCACCCCACTACTGTCCAGCACAAGGATCCTGAGGAGGCGTCCAGGTAAACGAACTCGAGAGATTCTTGAAGCTGAAGTCATTGCGACCAAAGGAGACGCCTGCATCAGTGCTCCTTCGGGGACTTTGTCATCAAAAAAATTAGAGTACATGAAATATTTTCCTTAGATCTTCTTAATTTGCTTTACCTTCCTCTTTCTTTTTTATCAATATTATTTACTGTCATTTTTTACTGTTACTTTAATCATGCCCACCATTTCCTCTTGTTCTTACTAATTTCCTTTTTTTACTTTTTTTAATTCTCAGTCTTTTCATATCCTTTCACTCCTTTCTCATAAATAGTTCTAACATTTAACGTTAGGGTTCTTCATCATCCTCATCTTCCGAATTAAAACGTCAGTTGCGAGTAAGCGCTTGTCCTGTGTAGTCTCCCTCTTGTCCTTGTCTTTCGCGCTTTTTAATTTTCGTAGCGATTGGCTAATCTGTTTAAGTTGCCATGGAAATCGCCATCTTGGTCCATTCAAATCTTCGAAGCTGCCAGAGGGTCGTTCTAAACCAGTTGCACCAAGATCACCATAGAGCATCCGTACTGGAAGCGTTCGTCGCCAATATAAGCGTTTTTGGCACTGTGTATTCAATCAACTTATCAATCAGGCCCATCTCCACGGATCTTTTACAATTATATTGTTCTTCTTACTTATTTTAAAACAGTAAACTCTTTTTCAGTGCTTCCCAGCACCGACACAACATGTGGTGGTGGTACGAAAATGTATGCTTCTTTGGCCGGGGTGTGGATAGCAAAATCTCGGTATACAAGAATTGTCAAAAAAACCAACATGGTTGCAACAATAAGCTCCCGAAGAGATGCGTATTATTGACCACTTGGTCGATTCCTTTGTGGAGCTTAGGTATCCCCTCAGTGAACGCTATTATGGAAGAAGCACAGGGTCCAGCAAGATGTGGACTCGGCATTGCAACAGAGCAGGAGTGAAACAACAGAAGGACGAATGTAATCTCAGCAGCCATGGAACGTTCGTAATGGTGCATAAACAAAGTGAAAGAACAAATAATCTGGTAGAAAAGACGAATGGTGATACAAAACGAACCTTGTACTGTTATTTAACGTTACATCGCACCAGGAGAAAAAGCACTCTCGGGCATAGGCACATTAAAAAATGAGACAATCGCTCAGGGCTGACTCACAACTCTTGGTTTGTCTTGATTATCTTCTTCTACGTACAAAGAACAAACTCATCCTTTTCCATGCACTTAAAACGAGATGCCAATCCAAAAACTAAAAATTGAAAACATTATAGAATTTACTTTCAAATAAAAATAAAAATTAAAAATAAAAGTGAAAAAAAAATTAAAAATGATCAATAAAGATAAAGGATTCTCACTGTTGCTGACTGAGAGACCCTTTTTCCAAAGATTCAAGTTTCCTTTTTAAAAGAGTTATAGACGCTTTCAGCGCGCGCCAAATTGAGCCGTCATAGCCGACCTTCTCTTGTCTTACCGAGATGCCGAGCACCTGAAGCGGGTGTTGACCAGTCTCCACAAGGGCCTATGCTGGGGAGAAGGACACGGTAGAATCTAAAATGACAATTACCTGCCCTGCTGTGGTAATGATGAAGTGGAGCGAACGGAATAAGAGGAAACAAAAACTGAAGGTCGGTTATGGCGGCGCCCATGCAAAGCTGCCTGAAAGCGTCTATAAGGAGTATTCACTGGGCGCCATACTTGTGGGTGATGTCTAGAGCGCATGCTCTGAACGAGCCCGCATTAATAGGCTGCTAAGACCGGCAATCTTGAAGGTGCGGAATGCACGTTCCAAAAGAACCCTGGAAGCTCGCCATCAGCACGCGCTCAGCAGTCGTGCACACAGCTATTAGCCCCGTGCGCGACCGAAAGCGTCGCTGTGGTCGGCCTTCCACGATTGGCCGAACGCTGACTATGACGTCGGAAAGGGGATTATCATTGACGGAAATAAGAGGAACGAAAGAACTTTAATTTTGACGGTGTTGGCAGTGTTCCTTCTAGAGCGCAATGATTTCAAGCTTCCACCATGGTAATAACAAACACCATCGAACTTGTTTTTTGCAAGGTAATGACGTCACAACGGGGAACCACAGGAGGGCGCCACCAAAACTTCTCGCCGCTAATGGCCGCCAGTGAATAGACCTTTCCAATGTTTACAAAATCACAGTCCAGCGTGCGATCTTCACAGTCCGACACGTGCGTGTTCGTCGCTTCGGAAAGCGACCAAAGCACGCGCCATACGCACGAACACTCGAAATGGCACCGGCCGCACGCACTTTTTTGGAAAGCTCTATACTTCCTATAGGTGGGTTGCTGACAAACCTGTCATTCCGTCCACCATTTTGTTGTTGTGAGCTGTCTGGCGTGTGCCAAACTCGGGCATTCCAAGGATTTACATGCCCCTTCAAATGCGTAGAGCACCACTGACATCATCTCAACCGGTTACGATGTAATCCTTCAATGTAGTAAATTTGTTTGAAAAAACAAACTAACAACAAAATGGCGGATTGACATCATGTGCAAACAACCTATTGCATAAAAGAGCCAAGCACACGCATTCCCTACAGTGTATTCCTGGCAAGAGTCCCAAACAACTCACCAGGGAAATGATAGAAGCAGCAAGCATTGAAAGGCAGAATGACAGGTGTGTCAGCAACCCACCTATAACTCTTTCAAACAGGAAAATTGAATATTTGGCCCAAAAGGCCGCTTAGGCAGCAACTGGAAAATCCTTTATTTTTTTTCATATTTTCACTTTTATTTTCTAATTTGTATTTTTATTTTCATTTGCAATGGTATTTCATTTTTTTTTACTTTTCAATTTTCAGAGTGCTATTTCGTTTTTTAATGCATAGAAAAGGGGGAGTTTGTTCTTTGTACGTGGAACATATAATCAATACAAACCAAGAGTTGTGATATAATATATAACATATTATAAATACAAACCAAGAGTTGTGAATCAGCGCTGACCTATTGTGTTATTTTTAATGTGCCCATGTCCATGAGTGTTCTTTTTTTCTGGTTCGCTGTAACGATAAATAACATGAATCACCAACTCGCCCAGTCAGCTGTCTTAACTTGTACTGCTGTAGGGTATCCTGGCTACATCAAAGAAAACCGTCGCCTCTATACCTCTAGACTGTCATACATTTTGTAAAAATAAGCACCTTCATGTTTTCTTTTCAATCTATAATGTAATCAGATACTAACTTGTGATAATTATATATATATACATACCTGCTTTGCAAAGCAAATGCAGTGAAGACTGTGAATGAGCGGAAGGTAGTCCTCGATCGAATGTACCGAAGACGCTGATCCGGAGAATTCTAGCAGATTAATTCAAGCACTTTCGGTTTACAACCGAACGGTTAGGGTTAACCCTAACGGACTATTTATGGCTTCTTAGTTACTGACAGGCTAAGAACTGCTGGGAGGAGCTTCAGTTTTGCGGCAAATGACGGAGGCCTTCAACTTTCGACAACGTTTCGACGTCTCGTGCTTCTAGATTACGCGCGTGCAGACAAAACACGGGTGTTTGGCATGCAGTTCGTGCTGGAGGTTACGAGTTCGAAAGACATACCCTACCGTTTTCCTTCATTTAGGGACTGTATCGTGTTCTATTGATCTCGTTGTAGAGGAAACATAACGTCGTCGATGATTGTGTAACTTTGAGGCAGGCAGCTCTTCCAAAATTACTGATACACGCTTATGGAGAACCATTTTCATAGAGGAAAAAGTCTTAGGTGAAATTGAGTAGCACAATATCCGTGACGAACCGCTATACTTCCCAAAGCATCAGCTGAGACCCTCGTTTGAGAATTGGGGTGGCCTTAGCATACTTGCGCTCAACGGAACTTGGTGATTCAATAAGCAACTCTGTGATAAAAGAAAAGATTTACGAGCAACACAAAAAGTAAACAGAACATTTTATTTACCTCAAACATGAACAGGAGTCATCTAATACCCGTGCCACACGTGCAACTCGAATGCCCTTTACAACGAATGACATTTGAGCGGACGGCCAATCAGCGCGTGACACTCCGGGCGTAGCGCATTCCACGCGCGACAGATTGCGAGCTGATTCGCCGATCACACAAATGTCATTCCTTGTAAATGACGTTCAAGTTGCCCGCGTGGCACGGGTATTAGGGTATTCAAAACGTGGATCCAAGTACACGCGTCGCACGCGCTCGCCTTCTCGGTATAAAAGATTTGAAGTAAATAACCAAAATAAGGCCTTGACGAACGCTCGGGGAAAATGTTATCTGCTTTAGGCTTTTGCTTTGGAAAAGTTACTGCTGCAGACGCCAGCACATGCAGCGCGTGTAAGTACACTCGCAACAATTCTCTTGGTAATTGGATAACTTAGCAAAAGGTCAACGCTCCATGAAATTGAGGGGGTGGAGGAGGCGAAAGCGCACGGTGGCGTCAGAACGCCGAGCTCTAGTTGTAATCAACGTTATTAGATTAGCTCAGTTAGGGAACTGCTCATAGACGCTGCATGCACGAGCAGTACCCCCCTCACTCACCACGACTCGTCTCCCGTCGTTCGACGCGCCGGACGGCTGCTTTGGTAACTGCAGTGTATTCTATGGGATACGTATATTTCAAAGCGCAGAGCCTAGATGGCGTTCCAGCTCTCCTCTATGGAACACACAGTTCGCAAACGAAAATCTAGATGGCGCTTCAAACGACGGGACGCCGACTGAAGTGAGTGAGGGGGGGGGGGGGGTACCCCTTCCAGCGGGGAGTTCCACAACTGAGGTAATCTAGTAACGTTGGTTGGAGAGTTTAGTGGGCAGACGTAATGCTATAGCCGCCTTTGTCTCCACACTCACTCCTCGAACGCGTCGGAAAGTGAACGCGGGCGTTTGGCATTCGAACGCGTTCGACAAGTGCAGTGGAGACAAAGGCAGCTAGCTTTAGGTCTACCTACTAATCATTCCAGTCGGAGCTCGGCGTTCTGACGTACCCCCGTGATGTCATTCCCTCCCCTCTCTGTTTCTCGTCGCAGTGACTAAACGTGAAAACGAAATCAAGTAAATTGATTTAATGCAAATTTTGTGGCATCCACTAAAGAGCGATTAGGCCGCAGACACCGGGTACATTGTGGCAGATATGTTCTTCTCGTCCGTGACAATTTCTATTTTCTGAGGTCCTTCAGACATGCCTGAAATAAAACAAAGTTTATAACTCACGCGTCCTACTGCTCCCACGTCGAGACGCACAAAAAGGCGAGTGTACGTACCAGCTGCAGGTCGCTCAGTTTCTTTAGGACAAAATTGAAGCACACGCACTGGTTAACATGCGCCAGTCATAAAGAGGAAGTATATATGTATATCCATACTTTCTTTTCTGCTCTTACTAACGTTAGTGCGCACTGGGAAAGACAGTTTTCAAGCGAACACAATCACCAATAAGCCAACTACTTTTCGACAACCTTTACTTGTTTATTTTTATTTTAGGGGCATTACCGTATTTGGCGCCCCACCAAGAATATTGTTTAAAAAAACGATTCTACTTATTCAGGCTTTTCCAAAAGGATAAGATATCAACTTCAATCGAAGACTCAGTACCATTTATCCGAAATCAAATCGCGTGATATATAAAGTCGAGGAACTCACCAGCTCAGACTTGAAACAGGCATACTTCGGTAAAATGTGTAAGATAGAAAAATGCCCATTAACGCATATATCAACTGTTATTTCGCGAACGTGTTGATATAAGAAAAACAAGAAACCGCATTAGAAGACAACTGTCAAACGTTTAGGAAGAACTATTGAACATGACATTGAATTGTGCTATCGGCGCGCCTAGTTAATTTTAAAAAGAAGTTAATTCGAAATTATTATTTTTTTCATAACGGTTATGCTGGAGACTAGTGCTTCTTACATATATATTAGCAAAATGGAAATCCTGCCGTGACTATCTGAGTTTAAACAAGTCTGCGAACTCACCAACTGATCGTCGCATTTTCTGTGACATTTTTCCCCAACCTGAAAAGCAGCAGTGAAGAAGGGTTAGTCGAAAGTCATCATCACGCGTATGCACTTCGTCGTTTGTGTTCTTCGAGGCCTTAGTCATTCTTCGTCAAGAAGTGTTGATGGCTGAACAAAAAAAGTGAAAGCCGTTTACAACTCCCTGTAACGCCGAATTGGAGCGCAGCTCTTGAGGAGTAGGGAAGGGTACTAAGGGGAGGGAATAGCCATCCTCCTCACCTTCTCATCTCTACTACTCCTCCCTTCTCTTCCTCCTCCTCGTCCTCCTCCTCCCCTCCTCCCCCCCCTCCTCCTACCTTTTCCTCCTCCCCACGCGTTGCATCATGGGAAATGTCCCATAATGCACCGCGCGGTTATGCCAACGGCAACGCCGATGCCGCTCAAGCCGGAAACTGGTGCCTAAGAGCTGCACTCTAAAATAACTAGTGCTCCGATTTACCTGGAAACTTTAATCCATCCAGATATCTTGCACCAAAGAGTAGGAATACTCTTCGCTGCAACGTAGCTCGTTAACGGCGTCAGAAAAATCAAAAAAAAAAATCAAGCAACTTTGGGTGCAAAAGGGAATTTATTTTAGGGAATCACTATGGTAAGGTCAAAACTACAAAATATTTTAAAAGCTCCTCCTACTAAAGCCAAGGTATTTAGAAGTCAATGCAGATAACTTTTAGAGCGCAGCCCTTAGGCGCCCATTTCCGGCTTGAGCGGCGTCGCCGTCGCCGTCGGCGTAACCGCGCGGTGCATGATGGGAAAACTTCCCCGCTAAATTTAGCGGAACACTTTCCCCGCTAAATTTAGCGGACAAATTCAGACATCACATATTTACTCAACGATTCGCCCATCATCGCTGCTTCTGCTTATCAGTACCTCTGTGTTTAACTAACTTCTAATCTTTCTTGGGTTTCCCACATTAACACGATAACCGCTAAAGCATCCCGTACCCTCGGTTACTTGAAACGCAATCTTAAATCTGCGCCCTGTCACCTCTGCAGATTATCCTATGAAACCTATGTTCGCCCGAAATTAGAGTACGCCTGCGCTATCTGGGCCCCTCACAAAACCTACCTTATTAATCAAATCGAATTAATTCAAAACCGAGCTGCCCGCTTCATTTCTTCATCATATTCGCGTTTCGACAGCGTGTCACTAATAAAGCAAAATTATTCTATCTGTCTACTGGAAACTCGACGTAACATTTCTCTCCTATGCTTTATTCACCGATTATGCCACAGCCCCGGTAGGACTTGGTTCTTGCATCTGGAACACCTGAACAAGGAATCACGTAATTTTAACACTAAGAGTTTTAAGCGCATCTTTGGGACATCATTGTCATTCAATAATTCTTCCCTGCCACGTGCCATCAAGCTCTGGAATGATCTTCCCGAGGCCGTTGTTTCAGTTTCCGACCCAGCACTTTTTCGTTCAGAGTTAACCACATATATTTCAGCTAATTAAAAATGTGTTACGATGTTATTGTTTTGTGACCTAGGCACTATATCTATATTTTGCATTACTCGAGATGTTAACGGATGTGTTATTATTATTTTTTATGTCATTATGTGCTTTACGTCACCCTGCTGTTCAAATGTTTGGTTTATTTTGATGCGCGTAGGTGTGTATTGTTGTTTGTATGGAGTCGGCCTGCTCACTGCCATCCTTTTTCGTGTTAATCAGACTGTATAGTCCCCCCTCATGTAATGCCGACAGGCCTTTGAGGTACTTTGAATAAATAAATAAATAAATAAAATTTCCCCGCTAAATCTAGCGGGAAAACTTCCCCGCTAAATCTAGCGGAAAATTTTCCCCGCTACATTTAGCGGACAAATTTCCCCGCTAAATCTAGCGGAAACTATTACCCGCTAAATCTAGTGGAAAATTTTCTCAACTAAGTTTAGCGCAAGATTTTCTCCGCTAAATTTAGCGAAAAAGTTTCCCCACTAAATTTAGTGGAAATATTTCCCCGCTAAATTTTGCAGAAAAATTTTCCCGCTAAATCTAGCAGAAACTTTTTCCCAATAAATATAGCGGAAAATTTTCCCTTCTAAATTTAGCGGAAGATTTTCCCCGCTAAATTTAGCGGAAAATTTTCCCCGCTAAATTTAGTGAAAAAATTTCCTCGCTAAATTTTGCCGAAAAACTTCTCCGCTAAATCTAGCGGAAAATTTTCCCCGCTAAATATAGCAGAAAATTTTCCCCGCTAAATTTAGTGGAAAATTTTCTCCGCTAAATTTTGCGAAAAAATTTTCCCGCTAACTTTAGCGGACACTTTTCCCCACTAAATCTAGGGGAAAATTTTCCCCGCTAAATTGAGCGGAAAAATTCCCCGCTAAATCTAGCAGAAAATTTTCCCCTACCCCCGAGGTCACGTGACCCCTCCCCCCGAGGATCACGTGATCCCTCCTCCCCCCCGGGTCACGTGACCCCCCCCCCCCCCAAAGAACAAGTGACCCTTCCCCTCAAAGGGAGGAGGAGAAGGGGAGGGAGGGGAGGCAGGAGAAGGAGGAGGGCAGGAGAAGGTGAAGGAGGAGGACCAAGAGGAGGGAGGAGGGGAGGAGGAGTACCTGGGAGGATGATAATGTGAGGACGAGGGAGGAGGGGTATACCCTCCCCTCAGGACCCTTCCCTCCTCCTCCTCAAGAGCTGCGCTCCAATTCGGCGTTACAGGGTGTTGTAAACGTCTTTCATTTTTTCTCAGTTCCATTAATATTTTCTTGTTAAAGTTAGGTTTATACTTCACGGAAGGCCATAAATCTGAAGGGCTAGTAAAAGTGTCTAGGAAACAAAAGTAATTCCGAGAGATAAAGAGCACTTCAGAGCACAAATCTTAGGCGCCCGTTTCCAGCTTGAGCGGCGTCGGCGTCGGTGTCGGCGTCGGCATAACCGCGCGGTGCTTGATGAGTAAATTTCCCCGCTAAATTTAGCGGAAAATTTTCCCCGCTAAATTTGGCAGAAAAAATTCCCCGCTAAGTTTAGCGGAAATATTTTCCCGCTAAATTTAGCGAAACATTTTCGCGGCTAAATCTAGAGAAAAACTTCCCCGCCAAATTTAGCGGAAGAAATTCCCTGCTAAACTTAGCAGAAAAATTCCCCGCCAAATTTAGAGGAAGAAATTCCCTGCTAAACTTAGCGGAAAAAATTTCCGCTAAATTTAGCGGAAAAAGTTTCCCGCTAAATTTAGCGGAAAAAATTCCCCGCTAAATTTAGCGGAAAAAATTCCCCGCTAGATCTAGCGGAAAAATTTCCCATTCAATTTAGCAGAAAAAATTCCCCGCTAAATCTAGTGGAAAAACTTCCCCGCTGAATTTAGCAAGAAACTTTTCCCGCTAAATTTAGCGGAAACTTTTTCACTAAATAGGGGCTAGCAGGAGAAAAGGAGGGGCATAGCCCCCTCTCCGTACCTTCCCCTCCTCCTCCCCAAGAGCTGCACTCTAATTCGGCATTACAGGGAGTTGTAAACGGCTTTCATTTTTTTCCTATTTCCATTAATATTTTCTTGTTAAAGATAATGTTTATACTTCACGGAAGGGCCATAAATCTGAAGGGCGTGTAAAAGTGTTTAGGAAACAAAAGTATTCCGAGAGGTAAAGAGCATTTAGAGCGCACCTCTTAGGCACCCTTTCCTGCTTTTGCGGCGTCGGCGTCGGCGTAACCGCGCGGTGCATGGTGGGTAAATTTCTCCGCTAAATTTAGCAAAAAATTTTCCACGCTAAATTTGGCGGAAAAATTTCCCGCAAAATTTAGCGGAAAAATGTTCCCGCTAAATTTAGCAGAAACTTTTCCCGGCTAAATCTAGAGAAAAAATTCCCCACTAAATTTAGCGGAAAAAAGACCCCTCTAAACTTAGCGGAAAAATTGCCCCGCTAAATTTAGCGGTAAAAATTCCCCGCTAGATCTAGCGGAAAAATTTCCCCGTCAATTTAGCAGAAAAAATTCCCCGCTAAATCTAGTGGAAAAACTTCCCCGCTGAATTTAGCAAGAAACTTTTCCCGCTAAATTTAGCGGAAACTTTTTCACTAAATAGGGGCTAGCAGGAGAAAAGGAGGGGCATAGCCCCCTCTCCGTACCTTCCCCTCCTCCTCCCCAAGAGCTGCACTCTAATTCGGCATTACAGGGAGTTGTAAACGGCTTTCATTTTTTTCCTAGTTCCATTAATATTTTCTTGTTAAAGATAATGTTTATACTTCACGGAAGGCCATAAATCTGAAGGGCGTGTAAAAGTGTTTAGGAAACAAAAGTAATCCGAGAGGTAAAGAGCATTTTAGAGCGCACCTCTTAGGCACCCGTTTCCTGCTTTTGCGGCGTCGGCGTCGGCGTAACCGCGCGGTGCATGGTGGGTAAATTTCTCCGCTAAATTTAGCAAAAAATTTTCCACGCTAAATTTGGCGGAAAAATTTTCCCGCAAAATTTAGCGGAAAAATGTTCCCGCTAAATTTAGCAGAAACTTTTCCCGGCTAAATCTAGAGAAAAAATTCCCCACTAAATTTAGCGGAAAAAGTCCCCCCTAAACTTAGCGGAAAAATTGCCCCGCTAAATTTAGCGGTAAAAATTCCCCGCTTGATCTAGCGGAAAAATTTCCCCGTCAAATTTAGCGGAAAAAATTCCCCGCTATATCTAGCGGAAACATTTCCCGGCTAAATCCCCGCTGAATTCAACAAGGAAATTTTTCCGCTAAATTTAGCGGAAAATTTTTCTCTAAATGGGGGTGAGCAGGAGAGGAGAAGGAAGGGCACAGCCCCACTCCGGCTTTCATCTCTTTTACTTTTCATTTCAGTCACCCTTGGACCAAGCGTGCTGGTTCGACTTTAACATTAGAGCCAAGCTATAGTCACTGAGAAGAAAAGCGTGGTGAGTGCCGAGCTCCTTATCATCACACTACAGCCAATGAAAACATGCCAATAGCCGATTAGAACGACGAAGAATAAATTACGAAATAGCTCAGCGCGAAGATAGCAAGACTCGTCCGACGTTCCTTTAGCTCTCAGTGACTGCACATGAAAATAAGCTTTAGATTCGTAATCTTTATGGCAGTGAGAAATCAAGTTTCAACCCTGAAAGAAGGGTTCTACTAAATCCAATTTTCGCAGCAAGAGCATGAAGTGCGCAAGGTTTCTACTATTCAAATATAGTATCGAACGTATCAGCAACTTACACTGAGGTGGCAGTAATGCAATTACTGTAATGTAATTATAGTATTTTAATTGCCCTTGGCGGGAATTAGCAATGTAATTCATTACTTTTTTATTTGGGTAATTTAGTAATATAATAAATTACTCTGGAGCGGTTATTTTAATTAAATTTTTTAATTCCTATGTTTTAGCTTCCAGCATATGTTGTGTAATGCGAAACTGAAGGGCACCTTTAAAAGAATACAGCTCAGGCCGAAGAGTAAAAAAGAGTAAGGAAAAAACATTAAGAAATGCATTAAGTGAGTTATGAAGTGAGACATCTTGAATACCACAAACCTATTGAGGGGAAGTGTAAAATAACTTGAGCGCGTGCACTCGAAAACAAAATAAAACTGTAATTTAAAATTAAAAACAAAGAAGAAATGAACAGAAATTTGATGGAAGAGGGAAGGGACTGCATCTTTTTGCTCGTGTTGTCAATATGGTAGGGGGACTAATGAAAAGGCTCTGCCTAGTCTTGTGTCCCGTGGAAGCCAGAGATAAAACGCCCTTCCGCTAATGCGAATTCATCCTAAGCCCACACGTTTTGATGGTGCCAGCGCTTCTCGAAACGACGTCATGTAGAGGACGAAAAAAAAAAGCTGATTGCCTCATCTTGAGCAAAAGTTACGAACGAGCGAGGAATTCCAGTTTCGTATATTGACTACAATAAAGCTAAAAGGCATCTCTGATTGTGTAAGGGTGTCATAAAATTGAAGAGGCCTTAGCAGAGCTGGGCACTAGCCCTGGATCGGATTGCACTCCCGGACACTACAACAAGATTTCGCGTTCTTTTTAAGGTTTAGGATGTAGCGTCCAAGAGAGGATTAGTTGAGCACATGATGAGTTCAATGAAAAAGAAAGACTTCAAAGTGTGGAACTACTGTTTGGTGTCTTCTAGTAGGATCTTTATATTTTTAGTCGCATGAGAAGATTGAGGGAGATGCTAGCCATTTCTCTCTTGTTTTTTTCATGGATCTATGTTGAAGAGGGGAAATAAATCAGGGAAAGTGTTTGCATACCAGTCACCTACAATTTTCTGTAAATACCGTAAATACAATTGTAGAAAGAAAACGTTGCCAATTATTATATAGCGAAATTAAAGAATAACTTGAAAATCATTTCATTACTTCTTTGAAGTAATTCTTAATTGTAAATATTTACCTTTCTACCGTAGTAATTTGCAATGTAATTTATTTATGGTTTAGAGTTTTCATGCAAAGCAATTAGTAAAATAATTTAATTACAAAATGAAAGCACTTTGGCCGGCTCTGGACTTACATTAGCAAGTCGTTCGTTTTCCTCCTTTGTGTCCTTTAAGCCAACACAAGCAAATGCCGCTTTTTGGTATTCCTTTACTGTTTCAAAAAGAAATACATATTTATACTTCCAGTTTTCTAATAGCGTCATCAATGCAAACGCACTGTTAATGATAAAATCTCTAGAATGATCTGTATCAAGAACCATACCACTGCCAACTGGATCAGTCTACCCGTGTGACTTTTTTCTTCTTTTGTACTGTGATTAGCGAACACTAAAGTTCGTTGTTTTGTGTCAACTTTCTGCCTCCTCTATGCCACCAAGATTTGTCGCCTCGCTGGCTCCAAAGTGGCGGTATGCTAGTCCCCAGTTAGCGGGGTTAAAATTTCAACCAAGGTATCCGCAATCTCCTGGAGGATTTCTGCTAAGAAAGGGTCGGCTCTCTGTACAAACAAATTCCTTTTATGATCAACGCTCATCCTCAAGGCCGATTTCATAAACGCTACTCGACTCGAACCACCACTGAAACTCCACTTGAAAACGGTTTTGCACTTCATAGTTCGAACTCGACTCAAACTTCAACTCGACTTGGGATCCAGTTGTATTGTCAAGTTTTAAGAGGCAAAGAAACAAGATAACAAGCGAGCTACGGCGGGTCGAGCGGTCATACTATTTTTTTGCTTTTTCAAGGTGAAAAGAGAACGGATGTTTTGTGGAAGAAGTTAAATTCGATATTATATGAGGGACGTCAGTTTGGAGAAACAACCGAGCTTACGGTTGAGGGGGATATTAAAGAAGGTCAAGCTCTCGCAGACGCGTTCAATGATTTCTTTGTCGACTTATTTAACAACGTTCACTCCGTTTAAGCTTCAAAATGTGTTAAATATTTTTCTGACAGCATATTTCTCTCTCCGACTAGCGGGGAAGAAGTTATTTCAATTTTGATGAGTCTAAAAAACAGCAAAAGTTCTGATTCTCAGGACATTCAAATAAAGCCCATTAAATATGTTATAGAGTCTATTGCTTTTATTTTAACTCATATATTTAATGCATGTCTCGAAACTGGTGTTTTTTCGCGTAAAATGTAGATAGCAAAGGTTTCTGTCATATATAAAGCAGGGGATATGAATGATCTTAGTAATTACAGGCCAGTCTCCATTTTACCAATATTTTCAAAAGGATTGGAAAGAATCATACATAAAAGACTACACTTTTTTTTGAGAAACACTCAATTCTCCCCGGCAGTACGGGTTTCGGAAAGGGTACTCGACAGAGTTAGCGTTACTTAACCAAAAAGAGATAATTCTAAACAATATTGAAAATAAACTTCTTACATTGGGAATCTTTATCGATTTTTCAGAAGCTTTTGATCGCATTAATCATAAACTCTTCTTCAAAAACTAGAACTTTCTGGTATTCGGGGAAAGGCCCTGAAAATACTCGAGCGTTACTTACAGTTGTAATAAATTGCCAACGTTCTGAGTCAAGAAAACTTAATGCAGGTGTTCCACAAGGTAGTATTTTAGGGCCTTTTTTATTTAACCAGTATATTAATGGCATAGCTAATATTGACGATGAAGCAAACATGATATTCTATGCAGATGATACTAGTATATTTTTTGCAGGGTCCGATTTTTTGGACATTATGAAGACAGGTAATAGATTTCTAGAAAACCTTTATGCGTGGATAGTCCAGAACTCTTTAGTGATAAATAGTAATAAAACAAAGGCTGTTTTTTTTTTTCAAGGTCAAAGGGGGTAAAAATTAGCGGAAACAGATTCTCTCCTTAGACTCACGTGGTATAGAAATGTGCAGAACGTCAAAGTTCTTGGTGTCATGTTTAATGAATACATGCGATGGAATGAAACAGTTCAGTTGATGCTGAAAAAACTATCGAAGTTGGTAGGTATAATTTATAAGCATAGAAAAACCTTACCCCAGTCTTTACTACGACTTCTTTATAACTCTTTATTCTACTCTTGTTTTAATTACTGTTTCTTGGTATGGGGAAATACAACTTCTGCAAATATTATCGTATTATATACTTCAGAAGAAAGTAATACGTATTTTGTGTAATGAAGCACATGACAGCCACACGGCACCGTTATTCAATAAAATAGGAATTGTTCCAATCACGAATAATTATGAGTATAAACTTGCCCTGGCATATAAAGCAGCGATAAACCACCCGGGAAGCAGTTTTCTTTCTCTTTCTACCCTTCACTCACAAAACACCTCGTATGCCACCCGCCATGCCGACGCCTGGACGGTCCCGCACTCCAGAACAAACTACGGAAATCAGATGGTGAGATACCAGCTGCCCAAAATGTTAAACTATTTTTTATCGCGGAATATTACAATTGAAAACTGTTCTAACAAACGCATACTATCTTTACTAGTTTCGTGAGAAATCTGATTGTAAACTCTTGAGAGCGGTATTGTTTGAGTGCCTCTTCTGCTGTTGCGGTTGGGGGAGGAGAGGGCACTGTCAAGCAGTTTGTACTGCTTTGTTCTCTCCACCCTCTCTTCTTGTATGAAGAGGAATAAAGAAACTTGAAACTTGAAACTTGAAATACTCAACAATTTACACCAAAATCTCAAGGCAGATCCGAGCTACATTGAGATTTCCCTTAAGACTCGAGTTGGTTTTGGGGTGTCAGGGCGGCCGGCACATCTTTCACCAAGTTCCTGGATTTTGCCCTCATAACCGACAAACCCCTTGCCCACAGCGAAAGCAGGAGCCTTTCGGAGGTGTTCAACGATTCCGGGATGCCCTGCGCGATAGTGCTTTACGAAACGACGGTGGCCATTCTTCTGAAGTCCCTGTTGTTGGAGGTGTGCGAGAACAGTCGTGGTCTGCCGGTTCCTCCCATGCTCCAGCTGTTGATTGAGCTGCAGTTGTACTGCGCTGGAGCATTCATACATGTGCTCGGTAATTGGCGATTGATATATTTGTCGCAACGCACATAGTGCTGGGTAATTGGGCTAGTGTCGCGGCTCATTGCCAGCGCTGGCCAGCACGGTTGTGTCACTGTCTTGTCAATTTCCCGAGGAGCGCCGCGCACATGAACCTTCTAATATGAGACTTTTATGAACTCAACATATGCAGTAAAATGTCTTGTTTGAGACTGTATGAGCTAAACGTGTCAAAAGGTGAATTCGCATTTTTCTGAAAGGCCCATCCACACAGTAACATTTGGGCGCTAGACTAGTTCGGGCAAGAATGACGGTCCTATTAGTCATGCACCAATAAACGTATTTCAATCTGGGTTATGAGAACTTCCGTCGAGCTACAATCTCTAAACACCGGGTATTCGTGTTTCGGGCATGGCAATTGCCTCTGCAGGCGACATTCAAAGCATGGGTGTCCTGATGACTCGAAGTTGTATCAACACGTTCATTTCATTTCATTTATTTTCTCTCAGGGCCCCGAAGGCATTACGGAGAGGAGTGAATTTTAACACAAAAAATATATTAGTATAAAAACAAACAAGACAAAAATAGGAACAAAGGCTAAGGAGCAATAAGATCAACAGTAATTCCAATTTTAAATCAGTACCATTGTTATTAAGACTATGGGTGCGGAAGGCGATTCCAATTTATATGAAGTGCAAGTTTGTCTGCATCATTTGCAGGGGTTGTGGTGACGTCAGAACGCCGAGCTTTGATTGGCTTCGATTGAAGGAAGGGGGTAGACCTCAAGGTAGCTTGCTTTGAGGTCTACCCACTATCCTTCAGTCAGAGCCAATCAGAGCTCGACGTTCTGACGTCACCATAACCTTGCAAAGGAAGCAGACGAACTTGACCTCCGTATTGAGGTTTGTGGAACAAAAGAGTCATTAAATGAAGAGCTGTTACAATGGCGGATGCCTGCCTTTAACTGGTGATTTGTTTGTGATAATATGTAAGATAGTTCTATCAATAATGTTTCACAAAGTATATAATTAGAGTGACAAATCTTGTTGGGAAAAACGAGGTACTTTTCAGTAAAGTTGACATTTGGGCTAGTTGGTAGAATAACACATTGAGGTATTTATCGCACAAGGTAGAGAGAAGAACAGTTCTTTCTTTCTCCTTCTCTTTTTAACAGTAAACATAGTTGTGAGTAGCGCTCTTTTCTCTCCTGTTTTTCTTCTCTCTACCTTGTGCGCTAAATACCTCAATACATGAGATAATTTTCTACGGAAAGAGGTTAGTTAAGAATAGAGATGTTTTCACAAAGGCGGCGCTGGCTGTGGGATGATAGTTCAAAAAATGAAACAAGTGGAACGAATCTGAATGGACACAACAACTGACGCAACGGTGATACCGGAATTCCAGATAGAGGCTGCATATATCCCGTTTAGGGCGAACTAAAGTTATGTATAAAAGAGGCTTTAGAAACACAGGAGTTAGCGAAACGTTTCTTTTGAGATAGCCTTGTCGTTGATTAGCGCTTTTAGTGACATATTCGACATGGATATTCTAGGATAGGTTATTGGCTATATGAACACCAAGCAATTTATAGCCGGAAACAGAAAGCAGAATTGAATTATTGATGTAGTAAAAAGGATAGGTGTTATTTTAACGGGACGCTTTCATAGATATGCATTTAGAAATGTCATGAAGCAATAAAAACGTGCTAGAGCAGTTTAATTGGTTCATTACCAGCAGCTATTCTACGGAAGTGCATAATCGTTTGAGACCACGCGTACAAAGTACCGAAAACAAATGTTAAGCTCGCACTGAAATTAACATGTTGAATATGTGGGTTCGACTGGCACATTAATCGTGTTATTCAAAGACACTGTGTTCTACTGGCACTGGCACATTCAGTGTGCTCTTAGTGCCAGAGGACTGTGGTTGCACGCCAACACAAGTAACAAAGTGGAAATTTGGGCCAGTTGGTTCATGATCAGAATATAAAGCGCCAAAAAAACGACAGGACAAAGAGGAGAGTGCCTCGTCCTGTTTACTCTTCTCTTTGTCCTGTCGTTTTTGTTGGGTTTTTTTTGCGCTTTATATTTGATCAACACAAGTAAATCAAGTTTTTTTGTTTGTCTTTTTGTCATCAAGTGGTCACCAGATTTTGCTATGTTTTTATGCTACGGCTCCATTTCAGAGGATTCCAAAGATGAAACCTAGGCTAGTTAGCAACCTACAGTGAAACAACAGAGTGCAGAACACATTTTGTTCTAAAAGACCAGTGCGTAAAGAGCCTTGATGCGTAGTCAAATTAGGGCAGAGACAAACTGGCCGCTGTTCTTTTGCCGACTGTTTACAGACTGGAAAGCGCTTGTGCATGTTTTAACAATGAAGCAGCTAAACCTTTCACGCTGGCTACACAAAAGGTCGAATTCACCAATTCATTCTTGTATCACACTTTATGTTAATGATAGCGCACACATAAATTTAGTGAAGTAAGGGTAAAAATACAGGTAAGCTGGCGAGCATATATTTATATTTTGCACCAAAATTATATTTTAGATTAAACATGTTGGTATTATCATGGTCTCCAACGTCCTTGGGAAAGTTTTAGTGGAGTACAAAATCTCGAGGAATTTTTCCGTGGAGGAATCACCGAAAAGCGTCTGTGAAGTCAAATGTCTTCTTAGTGGAGATGTACATATTCCTCCACTCCATAGTCAATCAATCAATCAGTCGAGTTATTGTCATGAATTGCATCATACAAATTATTGAGAACCATTGAGATTTGGTGTTGGAGTTGGAGTCGAGCGCGTTTAAGAATACGGCCATCAGTGTTTGTCTGCTGCGTCCTAGATGCCCTTTGTTGTTTTGACTCATACGCACCCCCCCATAAAAACACACACAGACACACACAGTTTGCCATGCCTAAGCTCCGTTTCACAACGCTGTCCGCGTTGGTGGCGCGAGCGTGTGGTATGGATTTGCGGCACAGTGGCGCGTGGTCCCGCGCAAATTTCACACCGTGTGAAGCCATGTGCTCGCGACAGTGTATAGCTTTGACAGCGTTGTACACTAAGTGCGAAACTCAAAACAGACGCAATCTCTGCACTGCCACGTCCAATCAGGTTTCGTTTTTTTAAGTGCCAAATTAACCAAACCAGCACGGCCCAGGGGAAATTTGCCTTGCAACAAACTATAAGTTACATAGGCGCCTTCTACGCAATAAGTCTGACGAAGGCTTATTGCGATGGCGCCGTTTAACCAAGTTCGTGTTTGACATCTAGAAATAATTCAGGAGGTCAAAATTAATCCTCAGTTGTCCCAGAGACGGGCTGAATGCTCTTCGTTTGTTTGGCGCCTAAAATCCCCAAATTTAATTTAACTTCGCAGTACCGAGGTGCTTAAAATCGGTACAAAAAGCCGAACTGAAAACGGATTCATCATTTAAAGCTGCCCTCTGCAATGGTAAGCAAGGTCGATCTGGAGTCTGGACGCATAGCACTGCAAGAGCAAACAATGATGCATCAGAATTTATGAGAACCACCGCCCTCTATTTGTAACCTGACGGTTTCTAAAAATAAAATCGGAAGCACTTGTATGTCAAACCTGCAGCGGTAGTGAAACATTCAAGAAACGAATCCGAGTATGAGCACTTTTTTTCGTTAATTGAGTTTAAATCTTCTCGCCGAAGGATGACGTGTCCAGCGGCGCTCTGCCGAAGGACGTGTGTGGCTCTTGTGCCGCACGTTCTACTCGAAGCAGCAATTCCTTGTGTGTTCGGCGGCTGCAGCCGAAAATTCCACTGTAGTGCCTAAACGTGGGGCTCGAGGAGGTACACACGTATATGGAAACCGGACAAAGCACTTTGCAAGATGCTCCTGTCTGCACTCTGCGTCACAGCCTGTCACCGAGAAAGCTGCTCGCGCTTCAACGTCTCCCAACACCGAAAACTTGAACGTCATGGACGTGAGCGGCCTCGCG